>JAABKJ010075445.1:69147615-69274341 GCA_011634705.1 Andricus grossulariae | reverse complement strand
GTTTTGAACAATATAGTTTAATTTTCTAAAAAATAGATAAATTTCTAACTAAAATCATGATTCCTCAACCAAAAAGTAAATTTTTGACAGAAAAGATCAATTTTTAGCTGAAAAACTTGAGTTTTTTCTTAAAAAAATTAATTTTTAACTAAGATGATGAATTTTCCACTCAAAAATACGATTCAACAAAATAGCTACATTTTTAATGAAGATCTTAAATCATTATATTTGAAAAAATGGTTCAATTTTTGAAAAAAATTATTTTTTAGTCAATAAAGAAAAATATATTTATTCAAAGTGTTGAACTTACAGGCCAAAAGATCAATTTTCAACTAAGAAAGTTAATTTTGAAAAAATCGAATATCCAACTCTTTTTTTATTTTAAATTAAAATATATATATTTTTTTTTTAATATAAACTATTATATTTTTCGTTGAAAACTCATCTTTTTACATTAAAAATTCATCTACTTGGTTGAAAGTTGAACTACTTTCTTAAATTTTTTTTTTTTCTTTTTTTGTTGAAGATTTATAATTTTATTGTAAAAACTTTGTTTTGTTTTTGGTTAAAAATGATTTTTTTTAAACTTAAAATTTTACTATTTTGTTGAAAATTCATCTTTTTGGTTTGATAATGTATCTCTTTTTGTAGAAATTTAATCTTTTTCGGTGAAAAATGCAATTGTCCGGTTAAAAATGATCTTTTTTGTTCAAAATTTAAATTTTCGGGTTAAAAATTAAACTGCTTTGTAGAAAAATCGTATTCTCGGTTGGAAAATTAAACAATTTGGTAAAAAATTTAACTATTTGGTTGAAAATTGATGTATTTTGTTGAAAATTCGCCTTTTTTGGAAGAAAAGCAATTTTTTGGTTAAAAATAAAATTTTTTAGTTGAAAATAATCTGTTTTAGATGATGATTCAAGTATTTTGTTAAAAATTGGTTTCTGTTGGTTAAATCCAACTTTTTTTCTATTTTAAATTAAAATATATATATTTTTTTTAATATCAACTATTATATTTTTCGTTGAAAACTCATCTGTTTACATTAAAAATTCATCTACTTGGTTGAAAGTTGAACTACTTTCTTACAATTTTTTTTTTCTTTTGTTGAAGATTTATAATTTTATTGTAAAAACTTTGTTTTGTTTTTGGTTAAAAATGATTTTTTTAAACTGAAAATTTAACTATTTTGTTGAAAATTCATATTTTAGGGTTAAAAGTTCAACTGTTTTTATAGAAAAATCGACTTTTTGACTTGAAAATTTAACAATTTGGTATAAAATTCAACTATTTTGTATAAAATTAAACAGCTTTGTAAAAAAAAATTGTTTTTTAATTGAAAATTAATTCTCCTTAATAAAAATTACACTACATTATGTTTAGTTAAAAAATTATCTTTTTTAGCATAAAAATTAAACTATTTAGTTCAAAATTTTTAGAAACGAAAAAAATACAGACCAAAAATTAATCAAATAAAATATGGACTAATATCACATCCATTATTCAAAATATTTAGTTAAAAATGTATGTAATTTGTTGAAAATTTGTATTTTTTGGTTGAAAATTGAACTATCTGATTAAAAATTTATGTGTTTCGTTGAAAATTCGTCTTTTTTGGAAGAAAATCATTTTTTTTTTAATGCAATGTATGGTTAAAAATTAATGCGTTTTAGTTAAGGCTTTGAGTATTTTGTTAAAAATTTGTCTTTGTCGGTTAAATCCAACTATTTTTTTATTTTAAATTAATATCTGTTTTTTTAATATCAACATTTTTCGTTGAAAAATCATCTTTTTAGATTAAAAATTCAACACCTTGGTTGAAAATTGAACTACTTTCTTAAAAATTCTTTTTTTCGATTGAAGATTTATAATTTTATTTAAAAAACGTTATTGTTTTGTTGTGGTTGAAAATGATTTTTTTTAACGGACAATTTAAACATTTTGTTGAAAATTCATATTTTCGGGCTAAAAGTGCAACTATTTAGTATCAAATTAAACAGTTTTGTAGAAAACAAAATTTTTTATTGAAAATTAATTCTCCCTAATAAAAATTACACTACATCATTTTTAGTTGAAAATTCATCTTTTTAGATTAAAAATTCAACTATTTAGTTCTAACTAAAATCACATCCTTGTTGAAAATATTTAGTTGAAAATTTGTATTTTTTGGAAGAAAATCATTTTTTTGTTTGTTAAAAATGCATTATGGTTAAAAATTAATGCGTTTTAGTTAAGGCTTCAAGTATTTTGTTAAGAATTTGTCTTTGTGGGTTAAATGCAACTGTTTTTTTTTTAATTATAAATTAAAATCGTTTTTTTTCATATCAACATTTTTCGTTGAAAAATCATCTTTTCAGATTAAAAATTCAACTCCTTGGTTAAAAGTTGAACTACTTTCTTAAAAATTCTTCTTTTTGTTGTTGTTGAAGATTTATAATATTATTTTAAAAACTTTGTTTTTTTTTGGATAAAAATAATTTTTTTTTTACTGAAAATTTAACAATTTTGTTGAAAATTCATATTTTTGGGTTAAAAGTTCAACTGTTTTTATAGAAAAGTCGTCTTTTTGACTTTAGAATTTCACAATTTGGTATAAAATTCAACTATCTGCTATAAAATTAAAGAGTTTTGTAGAAAAATCGTTTTTTTTTATTGAAAATTAATGCTCCTCAATAAAAATTACACTATATCATGTTTAGTTAAAAATTTATCTTTTTTCGTTTAAAAATGCAACTATTTGATTCAAAATGTTTAGAAATGAAAAAAATACAGACTAAAAATTAATCAAACAAAATCAGGACTAACATCACATCCATTGTTTAAAATATTTAGTTGAAAAATGATGTCATTTGTTGAAAATTTGTATTTTTTGGTAGAAAATGCAACAGTTTGATTGAAATTTTATTTCTTTCTTGAATACATTTTTAAAAATTGAAAATTCAACTATTTTATTGAAAATTAAACTATTTTGTTGAACATTCATCATTTTGATCAGACAATGTATTTCTTTTTGTAGAAATTTAATCTTTTTTGGTTAAAAATGCAATTGTCCGGCTAAAAAATAATCTGTCTCGGTTGAAAATTAATTTTTTTGTTGAAAATTCACATTTTCGGGTTAAAAATTAAACTGCTTTGTAAAAAATTCGTATTTTCGGCTGGAAAATCAAAAAGACCAATTTTCGATTAAATAGTCGAATTTTTAACCAAACAATTAATTTTTCAACTGAAATGATTCATCTTCAACAACGACAAAAATGAGTTTTCTACAAAATAGTTCAGCTTTCAACCAAGAAGTTTAATTTTACATAAAGAGCAGTCGAATTTAAAAAAAAATCAGTTCTCAACGAAAGCAGTTAAATTTTCCAAAGATATAAATTTTGAACCAAAAAGTTCATTTTCTACTAAATAGTTGAATTTTCTACAAAAAGAATACAATTTTTAACACAAAAAGAAGAATTTTCAAAAAACAGTTGAATCCTTAAGATAAAAAGACAAACTTTAGACAAAATGGTTGAATTTACAATTAAAATGATTAATCTTCAACAACAAGAAAATGAATTTTCTACAAAATAGTTTCACTTTCAACCAAGAAGTTGAATTTTCTATTTGAAAAAATTAATTTTCAAAAAAAAATGTAATACATGGCTGATATTCCACCAAAAATTAATTTTAATTTTACATAAAGAGCAGTCGAATTTAAACAAAAAACTGAATTCTGAATAGAAACAGTGAAATTTTTAACTCAAAATATAAATTTGAAACCAAAAAGCTAATGTTCTACGAAATAGTTGAATTTTCTATAAATATAATGGAATTTTCAACTCAAAAAGATGAATTTTTAACACAATAATTAATTTTTCAACTAAAATTATTCATCTTCAGCAATAACAGAAATGAATTTTCTCCAGAATAGTTTGGCTTTCAACCAAGAAGTTCAATTTTACATAAAGAGCCGTCGAATTTTAACAAAATATGAATTCTCTACGAAAATAGTTAAATTTTCAATAGATATGAATTTTCAACCAAAAAGTTCATTTTCTACCAAATAGTTGAATTTTCTACAAAAAGAATAGAACTTCCAACCCAAAAAGAAGAATTTTCAACAAAACAGTTGAATCCTTAAGACAAAAAGATAAACTTTAGACAAAATAGTTGAATTTTCAACTAAAATGATTAATCTTCAACAACAAGAAAATCAATTTTCTACATAATAGGTTCACTTTTAACCAAGAAGTTGAATTTTCTATTTGAACAATTCAATTTTTCAAGAAAAATGTAATACATAGTTGATATTTCAGCCAAAAATTAATTTGAATTTTACATAAAGAGTAGTCGAATTCAAACAAAAAAATAAATTCTTAATGAAAATAGTTAAATTTTTAACCCAAAATATAAATTTTCAACGAAAAAGTTAATGTTCTACGAAATAGTTAAATTTTCTACAAAAATAATAAAATTATCAACCCAAAAAGACGAATTATCAACAAAGCAGTTGAATCTTTAAGAGAGAAAGACAAACTTTCGACAAAATAGTTGAATTTTCAACAAAACGATTACCTTCTTGACTGAAAATGATACTTTTTAACAAAATTGTTTAATTTTCAACAGAATACATTAATTGTTACAAAGTGTCTTGTTGTCCCGAAGTGCGGGGTGAGTAGTGAAGTATTTTTCCCCCTTTCCAACTCTTCCAATTTTTCGAGATGTCTAGAAACAGCCTAATTTCTAACCAAATACATGAATTTTCAACTAAATAATTGAATTTCCAACTAGGAGAGATGAATTTTCAACCAAAATATAGAATAATTACATTTGTATTTGAAAAAATTAATTTTTCCCCAAAAAAGCAAATCTTCAAAAAATAGTTCAGTTTTCAACCAAGGAGATTAGTTTGTAACTAAAATGATGCGCTTGAAACAAAAAAATGATTTTCTAACAAACTAGTTCAACTCTCAATCAACTAGTTGAATTTTCAACCAAGAAAATTAATTTTCGAAAAAACAAAAAAAAAACAAGTTTTTAACAAAATATATGCATTTTCGACCAAATATATGAATTTTCAATAAAATACATGAATTTTAAAGCGAATAGTCAAATTTTCAACTGAAATCATGAATCTTTGACCAGAAAACTGAATTTTTAATTGAATAGTTTAATTTTCAACCAAGTACTTGAATTTTCAACTAAAAAGGATAAATTTTCAACGAAAAATGGAATAGTTGAATTTTCAGTTAAAAAAATTAATTTTCAACCACAGAAAAAAATTTCCACAATATAGTTCAATTTTATACCAAAATAGTTGAATTTTGAATCAAAACTTAAAAAAGCGAAATTTCAGCAAAACAGTCCAATTTTTCACCAAAAAGATTGACATTTTGACAGAATTGTTCAATCTCTTACAAAGTAGATTATTTTTTCATCAAATATTTAAATTTTCAAAGAAAAAGATTAATTTTTGACCGAAAAAGACGATTTTCAACACAATACCTGAATTTTCAACTATAAAATATAAATTTTCAATCAAAAATGTAATAGTTAAATTTTCAGTTCAAAAATTTAATTCCCAACAAAAAAACAACAAATTTTGAACAAAATTGTTGAAAACTATTTGGATTACCTATATAAATTATTCAGAATTACCTAGATTCCTCCGGATTACAAGTTAATTACTTAGATGACTTAAATTACTTCCGATCACGTGGATTCTAAGTGGATTATTCTGGATTATAGGTGGATTACTTGACTTATCTGAGTCATACCCAATTATTTGGATTAGAAACGGATTACTCGAATTACCGCAGATTACACATTCGGATAACTGGGCTGTCCAGTGGATTACCAGAGTAATTATTATATTAAAGAAGTCAATTCATATATGAATGTGTTATTTTGGTCATGCGGTCCATTAAAATTAATAGTGGATTCAGTTGTCAAGAATCATGCTTTATTCGTCAATTTCATTAAAATAATACTAGAAAGTTGCGGTGTTTTCTGAAGTTTGCAACTATTTATCTACTTTTCACATAGAGTGAGTTGATAATTAGTTTAATTTGGAAAAATATATTATTTAAACAAATTATTATTGTTTATAACTATCTTCTTCATTATTGCAACCTGTTTGCAGTTTCTTCTACAATGTTTAACTTCTTACCCACTTTTTACTTAGTGAAGTAATGAACAATGCAAGTTAATAAACATAGCTGTTTAAACAATTTATAATTGTTTTGTAACTATCTTCTCCTAGATGAGTGCTAAAAATTTGTGTTTTTTTCTGAACTCTTAAATTTTTTGTCCGCTTTTCACTTAGTGAGGAAATAATCAATGCTATTTAACAAACATGCCTATTTGAACCTTTGCTTATTTTTTAAAACAAAATTATCTTAGAGTAATGCTAAAAAGTTGCTTTTTTCTCCTATCTTCAGTTCTGGTTTGACTTTTTAGTTATGAATAAATAATAAGTGAACCTCAAAGGGAATCATTTTTTAAATAGTATTTTAATTTTTTAGGTCAATTATTTTTGCTCTTTCTCCAATGCATGACAAAATTTATTTGAACGAAAAACTATCCTTGTAGCTAAATTTTCATTTAGAAAATTAGTTCCCAACCAAAGAAGTTTAAATAAGTTTATAATTCCTTTGTTTAAAACTAAAAAGGAAAAGCAAAGTTAAATATTTCAGAAGAAACCGCAACTTTCTAGGATTTATCTGATAGAAAATAGTTATGAACAATAATAAATTTTTTTTAAACTATTTTTATCAACTTGCATGAATTATTGACTCACTATGTGAAAAGTGGGCAAAAAGTTAAAAATTTCAGACAAAAGTCGCAACTATCTGGCACTAATATAAATGAAGATAGTTATTAGCAATAATAATTTGTTTGAACGATTCTTTTTGATCAATTTGAATAATTATCAAATCACTTCAAGTAAAAAATAGACGAATGTTGAAAATTTTAGAAAAAAACTGCAACTTCCTACCATAAGGCAATAATAAATTCTTTAAAAAATTATTTTTTCTATATTGAATTGAATATATTAACTCACTCTAAATAAACAGTGAACAAGAAGTTGAAAATTTCAGAAAAAACGCAACGTCTAGAATTTTTCAATGATAATATTGTTAACGATAACGATAAATTGTTCAAACAATCATTCTTGTTAACATTAACAAACTATAGCCCCTCTCTGATTGAAAATTGGACAGAAAGTGGGAAATTTTTTAAAAAACCGCGACTTTATATCTCCATTCTAAGAGAAAATTGCTAAAAACAATAATAAATTGTCTTAACAATTCATTTAGGAATTTAATTATCACTATAAAAAAATCTTTAATATTTTAGAAATGATTTGCATTGAAAGAATAACAAAAAAATCATAATTATAGCCAAAATTTGCAAAATCCATTTTTGCAATTAAAATTTCAGAAAAAAACTGCAACGATCAGACAAATTATATAGATGAATATAGTTATTAAAAATAATAGTTTTTTAAAACAATTGCTTTTGCTCAACCCAAACAATTATTAAATGCCTGCAATTGAAAAATAGACAAATAGTGAACAATTTCAGACAAAACCGCAACTTTCTACCATTGGGCAAAGAGAATATTTTTAACAATAATAGTTAATTGTTTAAACAATCATTCTTGTTGACTTAAAGTCATTATAACTTCACTTTAATTGAAAAATGGAAAAAAGTTAAAAAATTAAGAAAGAAACCGCAACTATCCAGTATTTTTATAGAAGAAGATAGCTATAGAAAATGATAATTTGCTTAAACAATTATTTTTGTCATATTGAATTAAATATTAACTCACTGCAAGTGAAAAGTGAACAAAAAGTTGAAAATTTCAGAAAAAACCGCTATTCCTAGAATTATCCAAAGATAATATTATTAACAATATTAATAAATTATTCAAGAAATTATGTTCGCTAACTTCTCTTCAATTGAAAATTGGACAAAAAGTGGAAAAATTTTGAAAGAACCGCGGCTTTATATCTCCATTCCAAGATAAAATTTTTAAAAACAATAATTAATTGTTAGAACAATTTATGTAAACATCTAATCATGTATCAGAAGCAATTTGCATTGAAACAAAAACCCCCAAAAAAATCATAATTGGCGCCAAAAACTTACCAATCCCATTTTTTTAATTTATGGGGTTTCTTTGGGACCCTATAAATCAGACTTATGGAGGTGATATTTGAAAAATAATATTTCATTCTTATTCTATGGCTAATTGTCAAGAGAAATGTTGAGTTTCAAGTTGATTCAGCTAATATTGAGGATCCTTTATAAAATTTACAAAAACATTTTATTTCTTATGGGAAATACGTGTGGACCTTATGCAAATAAAAAAATTAATATAAATAAAAAGTATATATATATATAAATGATAAATGAAAAAAATAAATGAATTTGAATCAATGAATAATAATTTTCATCTTTTCTTATTTTATATAATAAATATTCTGAAAATATATATAAATACTTCATGGACCTTGCGCCACTCTTAATATCATTACAAAAAAATTGATTTATTTTTGTGTACATTTAAACAAATTTCCTTACGTTATTCATAAAAATTCAAACAAACAAAAAAAAAGTCCAATCTATTTTTGGACCACCCTCTGATATTTGTTCTGGTTAAAATTCTGCAAAACTAATTGTTTATGGGGAAACAATGCCAAGCATCTTTTCGATTCTCAGTTAAAAGGTATAAGTTTGGATCAACTATTGTCGTACAAGAGTATAACGAAGTCACAAAATAAATTTCCCTGACTTTTTCCTAATTTTTCTCTGACCGATTTATGATTTCTCCTGACCCTTAATATTCAAAGACCAGGATTTTAATCTTGTAACATTTTTAACGTAGAATATTTTATGAACGCGATAAAACGATACCATTTTAGATTTAAATTTAGAAACTTCAAATTTATTGATTTACTTTAACTAAAAAAAATGAATTTACAATCCCCAAGGATAAATTTTCAACAAAACAGTAAGTTTTGACCAAAAAAGGTGACTTTTCAACAAAATAGTTAAATTTGCAAGAAAATAATTAAATTTTCAAAAAAATAGTTGAATTTGCAGCCTACAAAGATGAATTTCCAACCAAGCGGTCGAAATTTCAAACAGAAAAGATTAAAATTCAACCAAAAACAGTTGCGCTTTCAACCAAATATTTGAATTTCTTAGAAGACAGTTAAATTTTCAACAAGAAGATGAATTCTCAACGAAACATGTAATAGTTGGTATTCAAACAAGAAGACAACGAATTTTAAGCCAAATATTTAAATTTTCAACCTTGATTAAATCTTTAACAAAATAAGATGCATTTTCAACAACAAATGGATAAGTTCAATTTTCGATTCACTTTTAAACCAAAAGATGAATTTTCTGTAAAACAGTTGGATTTCCAACCCAAAGTTAGGAATTTCCGAGAAAAAAGTTTCTTTTTTTAACCATACAGTTGAATTTTCACCAAAAAATACGAGTTTTCAACTTAAATAGGTAAATTTTCAACCAAAAATGAAAAGGTTACATTTTTAGCAAAAAAAAAGTAATTTTTAAGAAAAAGAAACGAATTTTCAACAATGTATTTTAATTTTCAACCAAAGCAATAAACCTTAAAAAAAACTAAATTTGAACAAACTAGTTCAACTTTTACCCAAGTAATCGAATTTTCAATTAAAAAAGATCGATTCCCAATAAAATAGCTTAACTCTTAACCAAAAAGATGAATTTTCAACTAAAATTATCAATCATCAACTGCAATAGTTAAATTTTAAGGTAACAAATTAATTCTAAATAACAACAAAAACAAATCTTTAACCAAAGAGATGAATTTTCAACTAAAATAATGACTCTTCAACGAAAAAATAGTTTAAAAAAAAAACTAATTTTCAGCAATATATTTAAATTTTCAAGCAAAGAAATAAAACTTTAAGAAAAAACTAAATTTGAACAAATTATTTCAATTTTTCCCCAATTAGTTGAATTTTCAATTAAAAAAGATCAATTACGAACAAAATAGTTTAGCTTTTAACTGAAAAAGATGAATTTTAAACTGAAATTATCAATCTTCAACTGCAATAGTTAAATGTTGAGGTAACAAATTAATTTTAAGCAAAAAAACGAATCTTCAACCAAAGGGATAAATTTTCAACTAAAATAATTATTCTTCAACTGCAATAGTTAAAATTTAAGGTAACAAATTAATTTTAAACAAAAAAAAACGAATCTTCAACCAAAGAGATGCATTTTGAACTAAAATAATGATTCTTCAACTGCAATAGTTAAAATTTAAGGTAACAAATTAATTTGAAACAAAAAAAAACGAATCTTCGACCAAAGAGATGAATTTTCAACTAAAATAATGATTCTTCAACGAAAAAAATAATTTGAAAAAAAAACTAATTTTCAACAATATTTTTTAATTTTCAACCAAAGAAATAAACCTTTAAAAAAACTAAATTTGAAGAAACTATTTCAACTGTTCCCCAAGTAGTTGAATTTTCAATTAAGAAAGATCAGTTCCCAACAA
Source organism: Andricus grossulariae (assembly GCA_011634705.1). Lineage (NCBI taxonomy): Eukaryota > Metazoa > Arthropoda > Insecta > Hymenoptera > Cynipidae > Andricus > Andricus grossulariae. The sequence continues at coordinate 69,263,795 of JAABKJ010075445.1, read as the reverse complement.
AATAGTTTAGCTTTTAACCAAAAAAGATGAATTTTAAAGTAAAATTATCAATCTTCAACTGCGATAGTTAAACTTTAAGGTAACAAATTAATTTTAAGCAAAAAAACGAATCTTCAACCAAAGAGATAAATTTTCAACTAAAATAATGATTCTTCAACTGCAATAGTTAAAATGCAAGGTAACAAATTAATTTTAAGCAAAAAAAAAACGCATCTTTAACCAAAGAGATGAATTTTCAACTAAAATAATGATTCTTCAACTGCAATAATTAAAATTTAAGGTAAGAAATTCATTTTAAACAAAAAAAAAACGAATCTTTAACCAAAGAGATGAATTTTCAAATAGAATAATGATTCTTCAGCGAAAAAAATAATTAAAAAAAACTAATTTCCGACGATATATTTTAATTTTCAACCAAAGAAATAAAACTTCAAGAAAAAACTAAATCAGAACAAACTATTTCAACATTTACCCAAGTAGTCGAATTTTCAATTAAAAAAGATAAATTCCCAATAAAATAGTTTAACTCTTAACGAAAACGATGAATTCTCAAATAAAATTATCAATCTTCAACTGCAATAGTTAAATTTTAAGGTAACAAATTCGTTTTAAACAAAAAAAGAACGAATCTTTAACCAAAGAGATGAATCTTCAACTAAAATAATGATTCTTCAACGAAAAAATAATTTAAAAAAAAACTAATTTTCAACAATATATTTCAATTTTCAACCAAAGAAATAAACCTTCAGGAAAAAACTAAATTTGAACAAACTATTTCAACTTTTCCCCAAGTAGTTGAATTATCAATTAAGAAAGATCAATTCCCAACAAAATAGTTTAGCTTTTAACCTAAACAATGAATTTTAAACCAAAATTATCAATCTTCAACTGCAATAGTTAAACTTTGAGGTAACAAATTAATTTTAAGCAAAAAAAAACGCATCTTTAACCAAAGAGATGCATTTTGAACTAAAATAATGATTCTTCAACTGCAATAGTTAAAATTTAAGGTAACAAATTAATTCATACTATCTAGTTGTCCAACTCATGCGGGAACGACCTACATCCAAAGGCACAATGCAGCACTAAGAGTGCTTTATTTCCATCTCTGTCACTCTTACGGCATCAGCCCAAATACCGCTTCGCTAAACGTTCCTAGGGAAATAGAGTCAATTGTCGAGAATGAGAAGTGTCGGATACACTGGAACTTTATATTCTCGACAATTGTTTCTCTTGCGCACTCAATGCCTGACATAGTTCTTCTTGACTTCAAGAAACGAACCATGTTCGTTATCGAATTCTCGACACTAGCTGACAAAAACATCATAGCCAAGGAGAATGAAGAGAAAGAGAGGTATAAAGACCTTACAAGGGAGTTGCGACGGTTACACCCGGAATATTCTGTTAAGCTAATCGTCCTGATCATCGGCGCTTTTGGAAGTGCAAAGGTTTCACTAGTCAACAGCATGAAAAGCATCCCTGCGTGGCACGAAAATGCTGAGACAGTTGCGGGGAAAATGCTGAAGGCGGTCGTCCTTGGGTCGCTCCGTGTCCTCAGGGTACAGGAGACTTTTGTCGGATCATCGTATTGAATTCGCCGCAGACTGGCCACCTATATCACGGTTGTGAGACGTGGTTACAGCTGAAATTTTACCGCGATTTTACTAGGAGCGGGTGCAATTTTTAAGATTAGTACCTGCTCCCGGCGAAATCCTCCGGTTGTCCTAACGACAAACTTTTACTTTTCGTGGAGTGAGTAAATGAGAAGAAAGTCTTTAATATCTCAGGGCTCGGAGCCATGAAGGGCATATAATACCTTTCGTCTGAGAGTGAGGAGAGCCCCTGGCCTCTTAAGTTCGACCTAAGTTGACGAGCTAGATAATTTACGAAAGATTGAACTTTGTGGACCATGATACGTTAACTTTTTATTATTATTTTGTGATAACGAGTTACATGTAACATTTCAAGATGACTTTGGATCAGAAACAATTTCATATTTTATACTTATATTTTTTGTAATTGTACTAATTGTCTGGAGGATTGCGGTTTACACACTTTACTTTATAATTGAATATGAGTGGCTTATTGCGGCCTACTGGAGTTTCACGTATTTCATCTGGGGTCAATGAGGTAATCAGGCCGTTTTCCATGTTTAGTTTTGCCCGCCTTTTACGGCTTCTGTGATTACTAGATGCATATATTCCTGCAAGAAGATTACTACTCTTTAATATCGCAAAGACATCACCATCGGATGTTGATAATACTATTTGTTCTTGGGTGGGTACCGGCCTGAAAACATTCGGTTTTTCGTAGATAAAAATTGTTGTGATAACAGGGAAAGTGTATCTTCGAAGTTCGAATATCCTCTGCTGATTCAAGTTGGGAGTAAGCTGAATAAATTCAAGTTGGTCAAGTCTATATCCACCTCGGTCAGAAGAATCAATCCATGTGGGTGGGGCCCAGAACCTGGCTGGAGGGGATATAGACCTGGCATGAAGAGGAGGATCGGCAGACAAAGGCGAACTGGCGGCAGAATAAGGTTTGGCTCGAGGAGGAGATCTGTCAGGAGAATTTTGTCGCTCAACAAAAGGAGAAGATGGTCTGCTACGAGGAACGTCAGGAATAGGCTGGCCATCAGGCAAACACTCGAATTGTGAACTGAACTCTGCAAGAAGAAAGAGGATTAATTTTTTTTAATTATGTGGGTATATCATGAACTCCTTGTGCCAAAATTGCGAAACAAGAGAGGATATTGAGAAAAGAATGACTTGGTAAAATTGATTGAAAGCTGGACCAGGAATATTACGTACATACATGCAGCATAATTCTGAAAGAACAGAAAAGAATTTTCGCCCGCTTATAATTTCGGACAGAATGAGGATTCCGGAATATTTTTCCGAATTTGGGAATGAATTTGAAATGCTCTGTTTTGTCATTCATGCTCATTTAAACACAATGTACACACATTTTTAGGTTTAACTGCGTATATCAATCACAGTTTTAACGAAACTAAAAATCTTGAATGTTGCGAGTTGACAAATCTAAGCTGATAACCCAGGCGAATGTTTAGGACAGGAATTAGTATTTATGAATTTTCAACTATTTCCGCATTGAGGTACACCCCTTTGAATAAAAATGTGATACCTTCGGCTTGGAATTTAGTCCGCCCTTATGATTTTTGACCACGACGAAATCTGTATCTGAACCTAAGGGTCTGACACGCATACTTTTTCTGAAACTGGGCGTAAGTTGTTCGATTCTAAAAATTAGTTGAATTCTATTTAAATTTGCAAAAGAGTAAAGTGCACTTCATATTTTAGACCCAAATATGTTATGATTACAATCACTATGATCGCAGTTTTATTTTTCGAACTTATTCGAACTTTACTATGCAATATTCATTCGTTGCAAGTACGTGGTAACATTTGACTTTTGACTGGAATCACTTTTATTGACAAAACCAAAATCACTTTTTCCGAATTACATGAAAGTTACTCAAAAAATGTGTAATTTTTCATATTTTATATAAAAAAATGGTTTAAACAAATGGAAATGGTGTGAAAAATTATGGATGAATATTAATAATACAAGTTGCTCATACAATTAACAAAAATTCGAAAACGATGATTTCACCAGCATAAAAAAAAGTGGTCTGCCCGGCGGACTACACCGGCATATTTATATGTTTTTGGGGTTGCTGAATCCGAATCCAGGGTATAAATACCAAGGTCAGCTCGTATTTTTCCAAAAAACGCAAAAATAGACGTAAAATCGACGAAAACAGCGATTTTTCTTGTATATTTTCACAAAAAACAAAGTATTTTCACTCACGAAATTTTCATGAAATTTGTTTTTATACGAAAAAGGCTTGAAAATTTTACGTGAAATTGATTCTTTTATTTTGATTCAAAATTGAACTTAGAACATTTTCATGAAATTTGTTTTTATACGAAAAGCGCTTGGAAAATTTTCGTAGAATTTAGTTTTTTATTTCAATTCAAAATTAAACTTACGACATTTTCATGAAACTTGTTTTTATACAAAAAAGGTTCGGAAAATTTTCGTTAAACCTATTTTTTTATTTTAATTCGAAAAATAATTGAAAATATTTTCGTGAATTGTATTTTAATACGAAAAATAACTTAAAAGATTTTTAAGAAATTTATTTTTATACGGAAAAGGCTTGGGAATATTTCGTGAAATTTATTTTTATACGAAAAAGGCTTGGAAAATTTTCGTGAAATTTATTTTTATACGAAAAAGGCTTGGAAATTTTTTGTGAAATTTATTTATACATTTTGATTCACAATTAAGCTCACGAAATTTTCATGAAATTTGTTTTTATACGAAAAAGGCTTGAAAATTTTACGTGAAATTGATTCTTTTATTTTAATTAAAATTGAACTTACGAAATTTTCATGGAACTTGTTTTTATACGAAAAAAGCTTAGAAAATATTCGTGAAATTTATTTCTTTATTTTAATTCAAAATGAAACATACGACATTTTCATGAAATTTGTTTCCATACGAAGAAGACTTGAAAAATTAACGTGAAATTGATCCTTTTATTTCAATTCAAAATTGAACTAAGAAAATTTTCATGAAAAATGCCTGGAAAATTTTCGTGAAATTTATTTTTTTTTCAATTCAAAATTAAACTTACGAAATTTTCATAAAATTGTTTTTTATACAAAAGAGGCTTGGAAAATTTTGTGAAATTTATTTCTTTATTTTAATTCAAAATGAAACATTCGAAATTTTCATGACAGTTGTTTTTATATGAAGATGGCTTGGAAAATTTTCGTGGAATTAATTTTTTTATTTCAATTCAAAATTAAACTTACGAAATTTTCATGAAACTTGTTTTTATACAAAAAAGGCTTGAAAAATTTTCGTGAAATTCATTTTTTTATTTTTATTCCAAAAGTAATTGAAAATATTTTCTTGAATTGTATTTTGATACGAAAAATAAGTTTTATACGAAGAGGCTTAGAAAATTTTCGTGAAATTTATTTTCTTATTTACATTCGAAAAATAATTTAAAATATTTCCGTAAATTGTATTTTAATACGAAAAATAACTCAGATGATATTTATGAAATTTGTTTTTATACAAAAAAGGCTTGGACAATTTTCATGAAATTTATTTTTTTATTCTTATCCAAAATTGAACCTAGAAAATTTTCATGAAATTCACTTTTACTCGTAAGAGACTTGGAAAATTTCCGTGAAATTTATTTTTGTATTTTTATTCAAAAAACAACGTACAACATTTTCATGAAACTTGTTTTTATACGAAAAAGGCTTGAAAAATTTTCGTGAAATTTAATTCTTTATTTAAATTCAAAATTGAACTTATCAAATTTTCATGAAATTTGCTTTTATACGAAAAAGGCTTGAGAAATTTACGTGAAATTGATTTTTGTATTTTCATTCAAAATTGAACCTAGAAAATTTTCATGAAATTCATTTTTATTCTTAAAAGACTTGCAAAATTTCCGCGAAATTTATTTCTTTATTTTAATTCAAAATTGGACCTACAAAATTTTCATGAAATTTGTTTTTATATGAAAAAGGCTTGGACAATCTTCGTGGAATTTATTTTTTTATTCCAATTCAAAATAAAAATTACGAAATTTTCATTATACTTGTTTTTATACAAAAAAGGCTTGAAAAATTTTCGTGAAATTTATTTTTTTATTTTTATTCGAAAAATAATTGAAAACATTTTCGTGAATTGTATTTTGATACGAAAAATAATTTAGGAGATTTTTACTAAAATTATTTTCATACAAAAAAGGCTTGGAAAATTTCATGAAATCTATCTTTTTATTCTTATTAAAAAATTAACCTAAAATATTTTCATGAAATTTATTTTTTTATTTTTATTCGGAAAATAATTTAAAATATTTTGGTGAATTTTATTTTACTACGAAATATAACTTAGAAGATTTTTATGAAATTTATTTTTGTATGAAAAAGGCTTGACAAATTTACGTGAAATTGATTTTTTATTTTAATGCAAAATTGAACTTACGACATTATCATGAAATTTGTTTTTATACGAAAAAGGCTTGAGAAATTTACGTGAAATTGATTTTTTTATTTTAATTCAAAATTGAACCTAGAAAATTTTCATGAAATTCACTTTTATTCGTAAAATACTTGGAAAATTTCCGTGATATTTATTTTTGTATTTTTATTCAAAAAACAACTTACAACATTTTCATGAAACTTGATTTTATACGAAAAAGGCATGGAAAATTTTCATGAAATTTAATTCTTCATTTAAATTCAAAATTAAACTTACCAAATTTTGATCAAATTTTTTTTTATACGAAAAAGGCTTGAGAAATTTAAGTAAAAATTGATTTTTGTATTTTAATTCAAAATTAAACCTAGAAAATTTTCATGAAATTCATTTTTATTCGTAAAAGACTTGGAAAATTTCCGCGAAATTTATTTCTTTATTTTAATTCAATATTAGACCTACAAAATTTTCATGAAATTTGTTTTTATATGAAAAAGGCTTTGAAAATATTCGTGGAATTAATTTTTTTATTCCAATTCAAAATAAAAATTACGAAATTTTCATTATACTTGTTTTTATACAAAAAAGGCTTGAAAAACTAAAAGTACAGCCAGCGCCACCCTCGGCCGTACTCAACATTTCCGTCACTTTCATTTCAGAGTGCCACGGGGCTGCCAATTACGTTCATATTTGAGGTTATGTTCAAGCGTGGCCTTACAATTGTGGCGGGAAATTTGAATTGCAATATTTTCTTCGATTTTAAAGAAGCAAGCATTTTTAAAAAGAAAACGCCTATTTCGTCCATTTATCAAAAAATTTGTTGAAATCCATCAACTAATAATTTTCTCCTCTTTTTTCACAGGCCAACAGCGAATCGGCACTTGGAAAATACGCTGGAGGTGTGACTGGAGCAGCAGGAGACGCAGCATTGTTTGTCGCCAACCACGCGTACTAATTTGTTGATTCAATCGCACAAATTGTTAAAAAAAAAAATTCTAGATGGAATACCTGTTGAATCGAACAAAAATGAATTAGCCTCAGCAGGAAAGAACCAAAACAAAAAGCGAAACGGTTCTCTTATCAGTTCTTGTTAATATTGTACAAACATCATCACTTTATCCAGAAATGTTCAATTTCCATTTACCAATTATCTCAAATTTCGCAATTTCTCTCCACGGGAGAAATCAGAAATCAGTCCAAAGCTGTTGTTTTATGAAAGTTTACTAGCTGTTTTAATTTTTTACTCGTTTCCTCGCTCCTGTATTTTACATTTTAAACCTCAGACAAATACGGGTCGCGATGGGATTTTATTTTTCGATCGGCGACGGGTCAACGGACAATTGTTTATTGAAAACAGGAGCAATTGTTTACTCAGAAAAAAAAGGAATCAGATTTGATGAAAATCCAATCATGGGCGAATTTCGCGAGACTTTGCAAATTTTATCTGTCTTGACTGTCAGTATAAATTAATAAATTAATATATTTCTAGTGTACGTGTTAACAATATATGTATATTTTCTCTGAAGTGAAATAAAATTAATTCGTACGCACGCGCACGTGTACTACAAATTTGTGTCATAAATGGCATTATTCTGTATAATAAAAAAAAACGAGAGATAAATTCACATGTTACATGAATGTTGTTGATTAGTCGACGAGTCGATTATTATATTATGGTAATGTTAATTAATTATGTCATACTTGTATGTGAATATTGTATTAGACAATTAAGTAATCGATCAAATATCTTGTACATCGATTTTATGTCTGATATTTTCATTGCAACCTAGGTCACCAAATATACTGTGGAGGATAATTTCTCGTCTTATTTTTAGACCCGATTCCTTTTATAAAATAACATACTTTTGCAAATTTGTGGCTCTGTGAGATTTTTTTCGCTGACTTGAGTTTGATAATCGAATTGATGATAGCCCAAACATACAGAAACAATCATTTTCTTAATTTTTTCAAATAATGGATTCATCACGTTTTATTCGTTTAATCCTCGTTTATTTTGAATTAAAATAGGAGACTGTTGAAAATAATTATTGTTTTTATTTTAGGATAGGGAGTCTCCGTAAAGAAATATAATTTTACTTGAAACAGGGAATTTTTCAAAAGAATTATAATTCGGATTTAGAAGAAAGGAATTTAAAAGAATTCCTGTTCCAAGTCAGAATTTGTCACAATTTGAAAGTTCACTTTTCCAAATTTTAGATCAAAGAAAGTACTTGAAGCAGTTTTTAGAGTAGAAGTATTTCAAAGAAGAAATATTTCTGAATTATAATGGAACATTTTTTTACATTGTTAAACATTCAACTACTTGGTTAAAAGTTAGACCCTTTTGTTAAAAATTAATTTTTTTTTGGTTGAAGATTCATTATTTTAATTAAAAATTCACCTCTTTAGTTGAAAATTTAACTACTTTTTTGAAAATCAATTTACCTTTTTTTGGTGAAAATTCAACTATTTGGTTGAAAATTGATATCTTGCATTTAAAAATTGAACTATTTATTTTAAACTTGATGTATTTTCTGAAAAATTCGTTTTTTTTTGTAGAAAATTGATCTTTATGGTTGAAAATTCATCAGTTTGGTTGAAAATTAATTTCTTTAACTCAAAATGTAACTATTCCATTTTTAGTTAAAAATTGATCTTTTCTAGTTCAAAATTCAACAATTCGGATAAAAATTTGTCTTCTTTAATTAAAAATTCAAATATGTCGTTAAAAATTCACGTATTTTGTTGAGAAATATATTTTTTTTGTAGAAAATGATCTTTTTCTTTGAAAGTTAATCTTCTTGTTTAAAAATTCTTCTTTTCGGTTAAAAGTTCACGTCTTCCAGTTAATTATTTATCATGTCAATTGAAAATTCATCTATTAGGTTGGAAATAAAAATAATTTGGTTTAAAGTTAAACTCCTTTGTTGAAAATTAATTTTTTTTTGGTTGAAGATTCATCATTTTAATTTAAAATTCAGCTCTTTTTTCAAATTTGAAAATCAATTTATCTTTCTTTTGGTGAAAATTCAACTATTTGGTTGAAAATTGATATTTTGCATTTAAAAATTGAACTATTTATTTTAAACTTGATGTATTTTCTGAAAAATTCGTTTTTTTTGTAGAAAATTGATCTTTGTGGTTGAAAATTCATCAGTTTGGTTGAAAATTAATTTCTTTAACTCAAAATGTAACTATTCCATTTTTACATAAAAATTGATCTTTTCTAGTTCAAAGTTCATCAATTCGGATGAAAATTTGTCTTCTTTAATTAAAAATTCAACTATGTCGTTAAAAATTAACGTACTTTGTTGAAAAATCTTTTTTTTTTGTAGAAAATGATCTTTTTCTTTGAAAGTTAATCTTCTTGTTTAAAAATTCTTCTTTTCGGTTAAAAGTTCGTCGTTTTTTTGGAAAACACATCTCTTTTAACAAAAGTGACTAGTTGCTGTTGTCACTATTGGAAAACGACTGATTAAAAAACACGGTTTTTTGATTACTGGACCCTAAAGCCCATACAAAGAAACACCAACTCATTATTTTGTTAAAATTCAACTATTTTTTTGTTAAAAAAGTCATATTTTGTTGTTGAAATTTCTTTCTGTTGGAAGTTAATAATCTATTTTGGTTAAAAATTCTACTGTTTTGTTGAAAATTTAATTATTTTGTTAAAATTCAACTATTTTGTTAAAAGTAATCTTTTTCGGTCAAAAATTAATCTTATATAGTTAAGAGTTAATTCTTTTTAATTGAAAAGTCTACTATTTAACTAAAAATGTAATTATTTTGTTGAAAATTCAACTATTTTGTTGAAAAGTCATCTTTATGGGTCAAACATTCAACTATTTTATTAAAAAGTCATCTTTTTTGGCTAAAATGTTTTGTTTCTGTTTGAAAGTTAATTATTTTTGATTGAAAAGTCTACTATTATATTTCCAATTCAGAATTCACTTGTTGTGGTTAAAAATTGTAGTATTTGGTTTAAAATTTAATTATTTTGTTGAAAATTCAACTATTTTGTGATAAAGTCATATTTTTTTGTTGAATTTTTTATTTTATTGTTGAAAGTTAATTCTTTTTATTTGTAAAGTCTACTATTTATATCTTTGATTCAGAATTAATCTCTTTTGTTTAAAAAATCTAGTATTTGGTTAAAAATTTAATTATTTTGTTGAGAACTCAACTACTTGGTTAAAAAATCATTCATTACTTTGGTTGAACATTCGTCTTTTTGAATAGAAAATTCATCTTTTTGGATTGGAAATTTATCTTTTTGTAGAAAAGCCATCTTTTTGAAAATGCCACTGTTTGGTTAAAAATTCATCTTTCTTGGTTAAAAATGAACTTTCTTGTTGAAAATTCATCGTTTCCGGTTTGGTAGTCAAATGGTTTCTAAAACATTTGACTTTTTAGCTAGAAAACTAATAAATTTTGATGCAAATTCGTTTTTTTTTAAACTCCACTACTTTTTTGAAAGTGCCATATATTTCGATTTGAAATTTTAGGAATTCGTTATTATTATTATTATTATTATTATTATTTTTTTAATCTAAAAGAAAGATTGATTGCTCCGGGAAATGGAAAAAAGTACTTCGTTTTCTCTCGGAAAGTTTCGAAAGAAAAATCTCTTCGCGATCTAGTTGTCGAACAATAACGACACTCGTTTATGTACGATAATTACTATATTGTGCGACAACAAGAGCGAGAAAAAATACAGAGTTTCTCTTCCTGCGGTAATTCGCACAGAAGACAACACTGCTTCGATTAAATTAGTCTGACGCTGTATATTCTAGGACATATAAATTCAGCTCGCGTCAGTAAATGATTTACGATCATCGTTAGAGTATGCTAGTGTCTAACGACTCGTCATTATTTTAAGTTCGAACGGAGAAAGCACGTATTCATTTTTTTCGATTATCTTACATTTGCATCATTTCCTTTCCTATATGAGTGAAAATCAAAAAGTTGGAATAGGGTCATCCACAAAAATTTGGTTTGCCTTAAAGTTAAGTTTTTTTTTATAAACTTTGACTCTCAAAAAATTCAAATGTGAAATTAAAATTTAATCTTGTTTATTTAATAAATTATAATAATTTATTAAATAGTGACAAAATATCAACCGGAAATGCCGATTTTTTAAACGAAGCATGTGTCACCTTCGTGGCTTAAAACACGTGATGTGACGTCACACGTCTTCAGAGCCAAAGAAAATACATTGTCAGTTTGATAAAAACAGTCCAAATAATTAATCATCAACGTTTATCTTACATTTTGGTACAAAACACCAATTTTAGCACCGTTTTCTTTCCATTTTTATGAAAAAACGTGAATTCCCCGGCTTATTTACAAGCCTTTGAAGGCTTGCGACGTCACATCAAGATGCCGGAATGGGCGCGACAAAAATAGGAATTTTAAATGTGTACACATTTTTCTTTTTCAAATATAAATTCGAAACAAGTTTTTTTTTTCACACTATACTGGTGTTATTAGTGATTTTAGATCATATACTTTAATATTCAAAAATAAAAAAATTATTGGATGACCCTACTATTCAATTAACTTTTTTGTCGTCAAAGTATTTCAGACCAACATCAAAACCTTTTTTTTCTATTCAAATTAATCACAACCATATATAATAAAATTGGTGGAACGATATTTTCTCAAAACTCTTGCAGCACTCATTGTTGTTGAATGCCTAATTGGTTGCATGCTGCGTGTGAATATGAATTTACGTGTCTGTTTTCAGTTTATTCTTTTGAATTTTCTGGAATTTTTTATATCGCGGTTTTCAAATGCGAAATTTTAGTTCTGAGAATTTATTTCTAAAAAAAAACATTTAAATTGTAAACGATTCTTCAATAATAAAGGCAACAATTCTGTTCTTAACTTTTTGACAAAATGTTTTAAAAATGACAAAAGGATTCTATTCATAAATCCTTATATAATTAGGGGAAGTTGGTCTAAAATAACCAGTTTAGAATTGAAAAGAAGATTACTTTTGAATATTAAATATTAGATAACAAAAAATTATTGGCGAAACGCGATTATCGTACCCATGTACAAAGGAAAGGGAGATAAAAACAACTGCAATAATTACAGATGTATCAGATTACTAAGTAACGTACGTAAAATATATTCAAAAATACTTATTCGTAGGGTAATGGAAATTACAGAAGAAAAGATATGGGAAGTCCAAAGTGGAGAGAGAAGAAGCGCAAAGGGATACATTAAGTACTAGAGCGGGAAAGAGGGCATGGAATTTTGAGACGAAGCTGTGGGGGGGAACGGGAGGGGAGTTAGCGAGAAAGTGTTTGATGCAGGTAGAAGAAAGGAGAGGGTGGGCGACGGAATTAACGAGATGGGAGATGGGTGGAAAAAGCGAGAGGGAAAGACAATTATTAGAAAGATGAGAGATGATTGAGAAATCAAAATATAATAAATGGTATAAGATGATAAAAAGGAAGGAGTACCAAAGTCTTTAGAGGTAAGGGCAGGTATGTATTGGGGAAAGAAAGAGAACAGGAAGTGCAGAATCTGTGAATGGGAAGAGGAAACATGGGAGCATGTATGGGAAGGATGTACGAGAGGAGTGGGAGATAAAGGCAGCTGGCAAGAGAATGTGGTAAAGATTCTAGGGGAGAACCGTTTGGGGGAAGAGTGGATGAAGAAGTCAGAGGATGCTAGGGAAGCGAATGAGAAAGAATGAAAGAATAAATAAAAAAATGGTAAAATGGAGGTACAAGAGAAGTGAAAGAAAATGGAAACGGAAGTCGCTTAAATTATAAGCATAAAGATTTGTAAATAATGGTTATGTAATAGCTTAAGTAGATTAAGATGCGTTTGCGATATCGCTCTCTCTCTCTCTCTCTCTCTATCGCTTGCACTCTCGCTTTCGATCACTTGCTCACTCATTCGCTAACACGTCCCAAATTGCGCTATCGTCAAAAAATAGGAATAAGGATCTAGATATAAGATTTTCTGTAAATACGTGTAAATAACTGTAAATAGTAAGGATAAGATTGTATAAAATATGTAGATGGAAGGATTGGAAGAAATGGAAATCATGTAAACTGAAGAGGATACATTTTCACAAAAAAAAAAGTAAAATTTCAACAGAACAGTTGAATTTTCAGCCAAAAAGACAACTTTCTGACAAAATAGTAGCATATTTGAAGAAAGAATTGAATTTTCTTGAAAAAAGTTCAATTTTCAACAAAAGAGGTTGAATTTAATTCAAAAGGACGAATTTTCTGTCTAAATAGATGAAGCTTTAAGAAAATTGGTTAAATTTTTAAGCAAAAGGCGTAACTTTGTATTCAAATATTTGAACTCGCAACAAAATAGTTGAATTTCTAACGAAATACTGGAATATTTAACCTACAACAATTAATTTTCTACCAAATAGTCGAATTTTGAAAGAAATCATATTAAACTTGTAACGCTGCTTTTTTCCAAATCAAATATTTAATCAGGAGGTCTCTCCAAATAGCGTGCACGGACCCTAGTCAGAATAAATAAATTTTTAAATAAACGATTTGAACGATACAAATAAATAGATTTTTGGGCGTCAGTCCTCGCTTGGGACAAAGGCGAACTAATTTAACTAAAGTGAGTGAGAGACGGTAAAGGCACACGGAATCCATATTCCAAACGGTAAAGAGAAACTCACTGAACGTTAAACGTTTCAGGCTAAACGATAAAGAAAAACCTCACAAAACCCAGTCAAAAGTGTACACCTTAATTTAAACAAGCGGTAATTCAAATTAACAACAACAACAACAAAAAGTTAAAGAATAAAAGCTATCTACGTATGAGATAATCCGAAATATCAAAAAAAGATAAAAGGCCTTAAGATATCCAAAGATAAGATAGGCAAAAATAAAAAAAAATCTCGAGAGTATTAGCAACAATATTATGATAAAAAAAAGGTAACAAAAGATGAAAAGTATCAAAAAAGGCTGACAAGGAACCGTAAAACTAAAATTAACCAGACAAAATTTAGGGTCGACAAAATGGCTAACTCAGTCTAAACTTAGCTTGGTAGAGGGGTATGGGGGGGGTTACATAATTACGAGAGCTCATATTCTCAATCAAGGTGATTAAACATGATTTATTCAACATTTCGGAACTGTATAACAAGAGGGCACTTCAGAGAAGGCAAATTAAAATAATACACAGAGATTTAAATTTATCAATACTCTGAACAGCAACAAAAAAAGGAAATATGTCGAATAAAAAAAAATACAATAAATACAATATTCAAAACGTGAGTAAAGGGACTGAGGGCCTTCTAAAAGATAACCTCTAAAGAGGTTCTTACACGAATGCCAAAGGGTTTCTCGAAAATATGCATATAACTAGGATTCACAATAAGTACAAAATGGGGGAGGGGGGTCTAGGGATAAACGCAAATGGGGTTCTAAAACAAAAGTGAAGGGGTTTTCGAAAGACAAACGTAAAATCATATACACATGAATACCAAAAAGGGGTTCTAAAGTAAATACCAAAAGAAGTTCTCACAAAAAAACTAAGTTCAAATGGGTTTCGAAATTGGTAAAGAAATAGGGGGTTTTGAAAACAGGTAATCAGTTTATAGGGACGATAATGGGCAAACAACATGATAAAAACATATTATGATTCAAGGTAAAAAAAAAAGTTTGAGATAAATAAATTATAGGGAACGATAAGGGGGAACATTATAAAATACAACATCTTTTAAAATATTATATGGATGGTAGGGGCTAGCGTTAAAGAATATAATGTAATTTTAGAGCGTAAGGGGCAGAGATAAATACGTTATATGGGTAATAAGGGGACGACATTATAGAATACATCATCTTTTAAAATATTACATGGACGGTAGGGGCTAGCGTTATAAAATATACGATAATTGTGCATTTCGATACAAAAAATAAGAGGGAAGGGCTCGAGAACACAAATAATAATTATGAATTATTGGCATTTTCGGTACAGAAAAGTAAGGGGAGAGGGGTCGAGAACTCGACAGATTATTTACGAAAATACATCAATATCCGATGAATTTTTCTCATATCCGAGACCTAGCTACTAGTTCGTGACTTTCTTATGGATAAATTTTGTCTGTGTACTGTCCTTAAGAGTAATTGAGGGTTCGGATCAAAGAATGGTTCGCACGCTCGAAAACGCGGAAAACTATTGTCCACGTGTCTCGTGATATCCAAATTTTGAAGTTCACAAAATTAAATTTTAAAAAATACAGTCATATAGAAAAGGGCAGGACGAAACTTTTTTATATTTGCAGTTCTTTTGCCCGATAAATATTTTCAATAGTAAAAATAAAAAAGTGAAGAAAAAAAATTTCCCCAAATTCAATTATTTTTTAAAACATAAATCGTCAAAATTCAGCTAA
Organism: Andricus grossulariae; assembly: GCA_011634705.1. Classification (NCBI taxonomy): domain Eukaryota; kingdom Metazoa; phylum Arthropoda; class Insecta; order Hymenoptera; family Cynipidae; genus Andricus; species Andricus grossulariae. The sequence continues at coordinate 69,248,377 of JAABKJ010075445.1, read as the reverse complement.
ATATTATTGAAGCTGTTTAAAATTTGGTATACGCACGCAGTGTACCCTAACAATGCCCACGAAATGAAAAAAAAACAAAAAAATTGCCTATTGCTCAATAATAATTAATTACAAATTGAGAACGGTCGATAAGTACGTTTTTTTAATTTCGGCAAAGAAAAGTAGCGAGGGAACTTTAGAGTTAAAAGAACTTTCAGTGAGACATTTGTTCCTCACTATTAAAGTAAGATTTCTGGAAATTTTTAGATCGATTCATTGAAAATGGACGGAAATATCCACTATGCAAGAAAGCCTCCTTTATAGGCGATTACCCGTGAGAGTACAAGCGAACGTTGAGAAGCGCTTGCAATCGTAGAAGGCGTCGCGTGCTTTATTACATAATGGATTAAAAATTTCCAGGAATCTCACTGTAATACTGAGGAAAAAATGTCTCACTAAGAGTTCTTTCAACTCTGAAGTTTCCTCGATACTTTTCATTGCCGAAACTAAAAAAGCGTACTTATCGAACGGTCTCAATTCGCAATTAATTATTATTGAACAATAAGCAGTTTTTATTGTCTTTTTCATTTTGTAGGCATTGCAAGGGTACACTGCGTGCGTCTACCAAATTTTAAACAGTTTCAATCTGCCTTTTTCTATGTGTCCATATTTTTAATAATTTAATTTTTTGAACTTTAAAATTTGGATATCACGAGACACGCGGACAATATTTTTCCGCGTTTTCGAGCGCGCGACCCATTCTTTGATCCGAACCCTCAATTGAAGGGTTGCAGTACAGAACTAAATAACCAACGAATCCGAAAATTTTCAGGAGAGCGAAATAACCTTCTGTAAAATCGATATCACTATTTTAAGCTAAAACAAAGTTTACTTCCGAGCTGAAGTGCTTTTGAATTGAGGCCAAAAAAATATGATTAAAAAAATTATCCAGTTTCGAGGAATAGAATGTGGAAGATTACAATCTCAAAGTGACACAAACCTAAAATTGGAACAGGCTCGGTTAAGAATAACGATAAAAGGTGCAATTTTTAGTTTAAAATAAAAAATAAAAACTTACTACCGACATATTGAGTTGCTCAATTGGGAGAAAATTACTTGACCAATTCCGAGTAAATCATTCAAGAATTTCGAGGTTCATATTTCATGCAGTTTGAAAATCGCACTGAAACATACGAGTTTTCGTTGAAGGGTCTTTTAAAAGGTGAAAGGTATATGTTTATTTATAAATAAATGACAATAATTGTTAGAAATATCATTTTTTATCGCAAGAGAAAAAGTTAAGTGAAAAAATCCTCATAAATGTAGCTTTTTGTAGAAAATGGAGATTTACAATTTTATGTTGGAATTTTATTGGTACTTTGGTGCTGAAAAACGTGGCAAATAGTTTTATTCAGGAGCTTTTTCTTTGAAAAAATAACTATTTTATTTTTTTACTGCATTTAAAAACTTTTAGGAATAAGAATATGTTCAGAAAACGTTTTTTTTTAAAAGGTAAGAGGTTAGGCAATAAAAAAAAAGATCGGAGACAAGTACAGAGAGTCAGTTATCTGATTTTGAATTACCAATCTTTTTTTCTAATATATTAAGAATGAGATTCTTAACAAATCCTTCAATACAACATGTGTTTGATTTTTTGAAAGTTTTTTATGCAAAAAACCTATTTTCGGCAAAAATGTTGCTTATCTACTTCTATAATGAAACCCATTCAATTAAATCCTTAATATTTATTTTATTTCTGACTTAAAGTGTATCACTTACCAGAAAAATTGATATTAAATAGTAATTAAAAATTATAATGATATTTTTAAATTGTTTGTGAAGCATTTTCAATAAAATATTATTTCGTATTTTTGATGTTCTTATATATTTTGGAACTTTAAAATAAACATATTTTATGGAAGACATATAGCTACAGAAGAAAATTAAAAAGTTTTTTATTGCAAAAATTATAAAGGTATTACAAAGGGCTTAGCGGAATAAGCATGTGAAATCGGCCCCCGCGCGTATGAAGTTGAAATTAATGTCATAAGTTCGCTTCCATGTGGTATGAAAATCCACCAAGTTTCAACTTCAAAATCCCATTTTTGTGTAAGATATGGAGGGGGAAAGCAAAATCAAAAGTTTTTTTTCTCGAAAACGGATCAACTGATTTTAATGAACAAAATATATGGTTTAAAGACTACTCTGGATAATTAAACAAAAAATTGATGAATTTCTCAACAAAAAAAATTAGCATTTGAAAATTTTGAATTTTTTTCCCCCTATGTTGTTTTAGAGATAGAGATGCACGCCGAGACGAGAATTTCTCTGATCTTGCCTGATATTGCTTGTATTCGAGATAATGTTGTCGAGAACTTTTGGTTTTCAATTGTTTAATCTCATCCCGTCCCGACTTCAATATGCAAGCAAGATCGGGCAAACCTCAGTGACGCAGACATATTCAATTGGGGTTTTTAATGTATTATTTTCAATCTCGCAGCTCTGTTGCCCTATATATTCACCTCCTGATAATCCGTGTAATTGTCTTGCAATACTGCAAAAACTTCAAAAAATAAAATCATTACATTTAAATAAATATAAATAATTACAATAATAAAATAAAATAAGCCAAAATTATTTATTTCAAAAACTGTTCACATGTGTAACATTCAGTAAAATTTTGTAATTAAACTAAAAAATGTGACATTCTTAAACTGAAGGTACGGGGTGTTCCTACTTCCTAGCACCTCTACGCTTGTAAAGAAACAGCTGAATACAATAATACCGCAGTTTCTATCTTTTTTCGAAATTTGTCTTTGATGCAATAAATAAAAAATATTGGGAAAAAAATGATTGGAAAAGAAAATAGATAATGAAAGCAAAGTTCTCGTTTCCAGAAATGCGCTTCACGGAAATTTGGAAGCAGAAAATATAAATTCTCGCCGAGAACGAACGTCGGGTAAGTTGCCCGGTAACTTACTAATATTACCGTAAGTTAAAAGGTTAATTTGCCCGATTCAAAACTCTAGTTTTACTGGTTTTATTCCAGCGACATATAGAAATGGACTGGTGACTCCGTGGGGAAAACACGAATGGCAATTAGAAAGAGAAGGGAGAGAGTGGTAGGCACCTGTCTCTTTCTCTTGCAGGAGCATTGCTTATGATTCGTGGGCCTTGCGCATGTCAACACATGGTACTGTCATTTTCACAGCGTACTTCTTTGTATAGTATTCAAATGAAATAAATATGTTTGCATAATATTTTATATTCTATTATTTACTATTATGTTTGCGATATTTACAGCGCATGGGCATTGCACAAACGCATAGGCCATCAAGAGAGAGCGTACAGTGTACAGTCCTGAGTCCCAACTGTCGAATACGTTCTAGACCAATCACCTTCGACCAGAAAGAGGCAGGAGGCCTACAACTCTCTCCCTTCTCTTTCTAATAGCCATTCGCGCTTCGCCCACGGAGTCACCAGTGCCGATGTTTTATTCAATGCGTACTGCGTCATACCAGTGGAAACCATGAAAACGTTGAACGATATACGACTATTGTGTAAATAAAGTTGATAAACATTGAATAATTATCTTCAGTATGGACTTTCCGGGTTAGATCAGGTAATTAAATCCATGCAGAATATTGTAAGACCAGGAATTCTTTTTTTATTTGTTGAACGCAATTTGAAATCTACTAAAGTGACGAAGCCTTGAAACTTTTTAATTTACTAAACTGGTAGGTTATGTTTATAATAATGTGTTTTCAATTTTTTCTTTTATATTGTAGTTTTTGAACGAAACTTAATCATTTTCCGTGACGGTGTAATAGTTTGTTTCAATTGCGCTTCTAAATGAAAATATAACTTCTAAATTTAAGCGAATTGAATGAAAACATAAAAAGTCGTTTTGGAGCTAGGTTAAAATGTCTTATTTTTCGTGACCTAGTAACTTTAAATGGTTCCAATTTCATGATTTTTAATTTTTATCCATGTTGAAATAGACTATTATTTTAGTAGCGTAAATTAGATGCAAAAACTTCTTATGGGGACCAAGTAGGTATTCGCGTCCTATAATTGCGTAATGCGTATCGTATACAATAATAAAATTTGTGACACGAAAATCCAACACATATTGTTGTTGAATACCTGATTGGTCGCATACTGTGTGAATCTTCTGGAATTTTGTAAAACGCAATTTCCAAATGAGAAATTTTAATTCTAAAATTATATTTCCAAACGGGAACATTTATATTGTAAATGATTCTTCAACAATAAAGGTAACAATTCTGTTCTCATATTTTTAGATCAAATGTTTAAAAAATGACAAAAAGAGTCTTTTTATAATCCGGTAATAATATTTATTTCTAAATGTTTCTAAACTTTATTGATACAAGAGAAAATTTTAATTGTAAATGCTTTTTGATATTGGGAAATAACTGATTTTCTAAAATTTCACAAAAGAATGTAGAAGATTATAAAGCAAAAATGTTTGAATTTTCCAACCATACACAATTTTAGAAAATTTTCAAAAAGATTAAAAGATATTTAGATGTTTCTAAAAGGTACCAAAATAATTTAAAGTTATAAAGGTTTAAACAAATTTAAAAAAATTGTAGGTTTTTGGAAGATTCAAAACTAAAAATAAAGAAGCTTTTTAAGAATTTTGTAAGGTTTCAAAGAAAATAAACAAATTTTCTTAAGATTTCAGGCAAATTTTAAATCATTTTTGATGTATAAAATTTGTTTTAAGATGTTATTTAAACAGATTCTCGAGACATTAAAAAATATTTGAAGATTAAGAAAAAATTTTAATTTGAAAAGATTTGAAAAATTTCAAAATAAAACGTGTTTCAAGGTTGAAAAATTAATTTTAAGTAAATATTTTAAACATTGCATAAAATGTCCAAAATTATCGAAAACGAATCTCGATAATTTTAAGGCAATTTTAGAGATAATTTGAATCAGTTTAAAAGATATTTAGGAATTTTGAAAGGTTTGAATAGATTACAAGTATTATAAAACTTTGAAAGATTCCCGAACATTTATAATATCTTATACAATTCCTTTGAAGGAAAGTTATATTTATGAGGTTCACGGTGCAAAACTAATAGTAGGTGACAGCACCGAGCCGAGTATTTAGACCCTCTGTCGATGAGATACGAACAAAATATGGTGCTAGATGTACGGTTGCTTATAATTAAATATATGAGGGTAAATAATCTTCAAATATATGTTTAGTGCATAACTTACAACGTGATGACTAAGAAAACTTCCTCCATAAAACTACAATGGAGGTTACGAGTTTTCATATGAAGGATTACGTGCATTCAACATTTCAAAAAATGAAGCACACTTGATTTTTTTAAATCATTTGGGTTCCTCAAAAATATCAGCTTCGATTTTTGGGCTCCAACTCTTGATGTTAAAAACCACCCTCTTTATACCACACAGATATGACTTCGGCAAAAAAATATGTTATCAAAAATTTTCAACGCGCATAGATTTTCTGATTTTTGAGCTCCTCAGAAATTTCAACTTTGACTTTTGGGCACCAACTCCTAACGTTATAAATCAACCTCCCTGTACAACGTGAAAAATAACTCCCTTTATACAACACAGATTTGACTTTAGCAAAAATTACATTTTCTTAAAATTTCTTAACGTGCATACCGTCTCCGATTTTTGGGCTCTTCAAAAATACCAATTCCTATTTTTTGTCTCCAACCGTTGACGTGACAAAACAACCCCACTGTGCCACGTCAATACTACTTTGCCAAGAACAATCTTTTTCGGAATTTTTCAATATTAACTGAGTCTTTGATTTTTGGCATCCTCAAAAATACGAAACTTCGAGTTTTAGACTCCAACCCTTAACATTGAAAATCAACAGAATTGGGGGTTTTCAAAATTCAAAAAAATTTGCTAGAAATTATTCCATGGAGACTCCTCACCAAATTCTAATATTCTTCCGCAAGCTAAGTTTAAACCCGGAAACGTGAATCTTATTTTTTCGAAAACAAAAATTTTCCTATGCTCAAACTTGTAGAAAATTTTTGTTTTCCGAGAACCTCGCAATATGGGGGGGGGGGATGTCCTCTACTCTAAAAAAAACCTCAGCAGGGATGATTTTGTTGCAGACAGGTTGTTTTTTAACGTTAAGTGTTGGAGCCCAAGAATGAGTTGGTGTTCTTGAGAATCACAAAAATAAGAGACCATGTTGACATTAAAATATTTGGAGGTACAGAGGGGTTGGCTTTTAACTTCGATGGCTGGGGCCCAAAATTTTGAGTTGATAATTTTAAGAAGCCCAAAAATCAGACTCTGTTGACAATGAAAAATTCTCAAAAGGATTAGTTTTTAGCAAAGTCGGATTGACATGGTATATAGGGGCTGATTTTGAACGATAATGGTTGGAGCTCAAAAATCGGAGTTTTTTTTTGAAGCCCAAATGATTTGCACAAATTTAGCGAGCTTCATTTTTTGAAATGTTGAATTTGTGTTCTCAGTGATGATTTTGAAAAGAAAGGGTTGTTTTTTAATGATTGACTTTTTAGGGATTGAGAAGCCCAAAAAAGCCGAAAAATACCGCAGGATTTAATTTGTGAAAAATTTAAATTTTTTCGGTGGGGTTGATTTTTTAACTTAAGTTTGTTTGGGTGCAACTGGTTTTTGCGGAATTCAAAAGCCCAGAAAAAGCCCAAAAGTCTGATGAATTTGAATTTTTATTATTTGGTGATTTTAGATAGTAGAGGTTCTAGGTTAATGTAAGCTAGCACCTCTACAAGAAAATTAATTTTTGGTTAAAAGTAAAGAAGCCCAAAAATTTTAATTGGTGCCCAAAAAAAGCCCAGAAAAGCCCAAAATGCTAAGCAATAAAGAATGTTGAAATTCGATTATGGAGTTTTTAGCTTAATGGACCCCTGTTCGGGCCCAGAATTTGACAATGACTTAGATTCAGCGATTCAAATTCTTTCAGAAGAACCTTTATAGAAATCTGTACCTAACTAAAAATTGAAATTTGGAGGCCTGTCTAAGGAATATAAACTGACAGCTGCTATTAGAAGTGCATGAAAAAAGTTATTGGAAGCACTTGAAAAATTGAGATTTCTACATATGGAAGGTTATTGAAAAATCAATTGTTTTTAGAAGCAGAGTAAGAAATTGGTTTATTATAGAAGAAAATTGTAACAGACGAACCATATGTATAAAACAAATGTTTGGATTCATTTTCCTCCAAGCTATATGAAAATACTGTGCAAATTTTGTGTCCATACATGATGTTTTAGTTCTAAAAAAATATTAACCTTTTTTAGAATCATTAGAAATATATGTACTTCGAGGAAAAATGCTACTGGATAAAGAAGCGATTGTATTTACTGGACTATTAGGTGACTTGGAACATATATTGTTGTTTAGCCGTTGCAATCATTTGAAACGAAAGCGACGAATAGATTATTTGGAATTTTCTCTTAAAATAAACACTGAAGATATAATAAATATGATATTGACGGATAAATTAAACACTGTAAAAAACACTTTGATAAGCACGAAATAATAATAAAGCGGTTTATTTGCACAATCCCAGGTTTTTCAATACAAAACGTAATTAAACGTAACCGCCAACGCGCTGATGAATAAACAAATGCGTGTGCTCATGTAGAATTACGAACCAATAATAGTCATTTTTCGCGCCATTTTTACGCCCCTTTTCGTACAAAAGCGCTTCCTAAGTTTTTTATTTTTACGCACGAAAATTTTTTAATTCAATTCCAAGCTGTTTCGTTAATAATAATATTGGATAAGAAATGTATTCTATAAAACGATTATTAAAATATAATCGATTAAAATATTCAAAAAAGCGAACTAATGCATTATATAAAAGTTTCTCTGAAAAAATAAACACTACGTCTTCTTACGATATCGTCTTAGAGCTCACTCTCAGTCGTATACTTCTTTTCTAAAATTGAAGATATAATAAATATGATATTAATGGATCAAGTAAACACTACTGTAATAAAATTGAATTAATTAATTTTGTACATATTCTCATAGACGTCGCTGAGTCCTACATTCACGACGCCGAGCGAAAGAATTAAAGCATCATAGTTTTTCAGCAGCTGGACCAACAAAAGTAAACATTTTTAGAAAACTTTTGTGGACCCTAGTGAACATTTCATTCGCTAGAAGTTTATTGTAACTAAAAGTTACGTCGATAAACTTTGCGATTGAAAATATTCAAACGATGTTTATAAAACTATTCAGAAACAAATTATTTACTTTTTTTAATAAGAATAAATGTTAATTTTGATTTAACTAACACTTTAATAATAGTCAAATGAGTAACTCCTGAAATTTTATAGAAAAAAAATCAAAAACTCTGGGGTTTAGAGATTTGAAGTGAAAAAACACGGAAAATCATTGTATCTCAAAAAATGGGTTTTTTGCATTTATTTTGGAAACAAGAAAGGTGACAACTTTTTACAAGCAGAAAAAAGATTCGCAATAAAATTCCCTATAAGGATATATGTTTTAAAAATAAAAATTTTAATTAAAAAAAAGGCCAGGTTGAGGGTGACAAAAGAACATTTTCCGAAAACTCTTATTGCCCTCTACGATATGGTGTAGATTTCATTGCGGTGGTTAACGAGAGGTATTTAACGAAAAAATCGATCGCTAAGAATCCATTTTTATCGCACCTTTGCCAGACTTGGCGCTGGCAGGAGAGCCGTTCCTTCATCGGCTATGTCTAAGGTTTCATCTCCGGTAACAAATTCAAACTTTAAAAAATTCGGAAATATTCCAATTAATTTTTTTTAAATACGAAATCGGCTTTCCGAAAGGATGATATTTTTTCTGTAAGTTGGGCTTTCAATACTCTATTATGAAAAAATATCCATTTTTTATCTTTGGTAGCCAGGGTGAAAAAAATTAAAAACAATTCCACAGGAACACTAAAAAATAAATTTGTGAAGCCCGAGATATTAAATCCCTAATTTCCTGTTAATGCGCTAAATCTGAATCTGCCTCTGATGTCCGTTTTCTTCCCTCAGGTCCATATTTTCTTATAACCTCAAACAATAGTGAAAAATCTGGGTTTTTGTAAATATGTAAGTTACGGAAAAACTAATTGCACCACTCGATTCTACGCAAAAAAATAACATTAAATCCAGGTATCAGACCATTTTTTTCTTGACGTAATTTGCCATATAAATACTATAAATAAATGCGGTAGCAGGTGTCACACTACTGTATGTTTCTTTATACTGTATAACAAATTGGATAAAACAAATTTGTTCGTCATTTTTTGAGGTAATAAAAAACTGGGATCTGATAGAGGCAAACAGCCATTGAGTTTGGATTCAGTACATCAAAAAACAGGAGGGGAGGGGGGTCTTTGTCTCGCGGACATCAAATTTATTTTTTCATGCCTGAGAGCTTGATTTTTCCTACGACGACTTCAGGAAGACAACCTGCAAAATCACGCCTCGAATACGTGTATTAGATGTGCAGTGTATATTTGGCTTAGAAAAAAGTTAAGGATTTTAGGTACACTTTTCCCATACGACGAAATGGATTCAGTGATTAATCCTTTTGATGTCCGCCAAATTATATTCATAGTTATAAATAATATATACGAAGATGTTAGTTTTTTGATCTACTGATCAGTAGATAGATCAGTAGATCAAAAAACTAACATCTTCGTATATATTTACTGCACTGATCAACAACTAACAACTTACTTATAATTTTATAAATAATATTTATAACCACGAATACTATTTGGCAAACATGCATGATTCTTTCTTTCGTTGACTGGGCGTCCTAACCACACCTGTCATCCGACCTAGAATAAATTGAGTAGCGGCACTCAGTCGAAAAAAGTTAAAGTCGCCCTGAAAATCTACAGCGCAAGCGCGGCTTCGGTCATCTTTCACCTCGAAAACTTTTGCTTGGCGAAAATGCGCCAATCGTGCGAAACCCGTATCCAGTAGCATCGTGAAAAGATCTTCGCTCGTTAACTTTTGCACTGCGACCGCGGGTCAATACCCCACTCACTTGCGCCGTGAGTGGTGCGCCGCCGCCCGTGCTAGCCGTTAAGTATATGGCGTTTCGAGACCGAGAGACACTTCTCCCCGATACCCCGTAGTGCACACTTCAACGCTACTTAAATAAACGCAATTTTTTTACCTTACATCGCTTACCTTATTCGTGGACCCCTACCTTCTAACGCTTGCATGCCACCTTCACAGCAGCTTCACACCCGTTCCCCGTTACGGAGAGGATTACTCCCGTATCGGTAGTTATCGCGGTCATCGGAATGAACATCTAGATCGCCCTGTACACCCTGGACCACCCAAACCACCCTTGCCCTTCTTTGAAGCAGATGTCCGTTGCAGAGAGGATTACTCCCGTATCAGCGGTAATTGCCGTCACTGCAATGTCGCCCTGGATACCCTGGATACTCCTCCTCTGTTATTAGGTAACGAGACCTTCCCTCTCGAATTGAATAAAGTAATCCCCACTTTATATAATTTTAAATAACTTTTGAATCAGTCTCAACCCATAGACATAATATTTAATTAAACATATCAGAATTTATTGATACTGAATACGATTGAGATTTTCTAACTATATTTCAAATCTATAACTTACCTTTCTACGTTGCGCACAATGTTAACAGATTGTTATAATGAAAAAAACATCGGCCAACATTTGTGTGTATTTTACATACAATGTGAAAAATGGTGATATTAAAATATTCAATAACGTACAACAAAGAAACATTTTGTGAACTTTTCTTTTCAATTACATTCATTGAAAAGAAATGTAAACATACTGCAATAATTTTTGAATTTTGATCCAGAATAGCTGGTTAACGAACTCGTTCTTTCTTTTTAGGCCTTCAAAAAGTGTGCCAAAGCACAATTCAATCTGATCAATATTTTGAAAGTTATCGTGCCTACACGATACCACAGACTACAGACAGACGGACAGAATTTTACTTCGTAAAAACCATTCATTCTGACTCAGGGGGCCTCAAGACGTCGACATTTGATTGAATCCGCGAAAGTCGTTTTTCACATAAAACCAATACCTTCTCATTGAGTTGAGAATGTAAAAATATCTTGTTCGGATAACAAAACGATATGGTAGCAATAGAAGCAAAAAAATGCTGTTTTTTCGAACAAAATTTTGGTTCTTTCAACAAACTTTCTGTTACCAAAGAAACATTTCTTCTCATTAAAAAATTTGAGTTTGGGTTAAATAACAAGGGATGGTACAACAAAAGTTTTGCTGAAAGAACCAAATTTTAGTTAGGACAAAACAATTTTTTGTTTCTTCTGCAGTTACTAAATCGTTTTGTTTTTGAACCGAAAATTCCTTCCAGTGAAGAAATTAAATTTTTTTTCTTCTGAAATTTGTAATCATGCTCATTTTACATGGGCAAAAATATACTCTTTTAAATTTGAAAAAAACACTCATCCAATCAAATGTGAATGCATTTATATTTAGACAATCGTAATTTGGAAAAGAAATTATTATTATACCATTAGGCCATATCCCTTCCAGGGTAAGCGTGACTCACTCGGTGAGGACGGGAATTGTATGAGGCGGTATAGGGGAGGAAGGGGGTATAGATTTTTAGATTAATCTAGAATTCCCGTGTTGCTTATTTAAATAATACGTTTGTTTCGCAGCACTGTTCCGACCCAGGTCCCTAATAACTTTCTCCAGCAATCACCCCAGGCCAAGAGCTTCAGAAAGTCACCATATAAAGGTCTCCACTCGAGCCCATTAGTATCCAAGGTCTTTTGTTTCAGGTGTCATTCACTCCACTGAGACTCTTCATCATGCATTTCTTATCAACTATTTGTCTCCACACTTTTCTGTCCTCGCATTAACCTCTTTGGCTTCCTTCACGCCCATGCATTTCCTCATCCAAACTCTTGTGTTTCTATGGGTTTGTCCATTAGCGTTTTACCGCACATATTCCGCAGGAATTTCATGCCAATCGCGTTGATTTTACTCTTATCCTTTTTTTGGTAGGTCCAGGTCTCGCTACCGTACAGCATAGTGGATGTAAATACATAATTATATATTGCCATTTTAGCTTTATCTGATATATTTTTACTTCTGATAATGGATCCTGTTAGTGTTTAATAATAACCATTTAATTCGAATATTTAACCCTTTCAGCTCAGAAAATTCGATTCATTTTATTCATATATATATAATATAGTAAATCTTAAAAAATGTGTGAAAAATGGTATAGATTGAAATATTCTTTATAGTTCATATTATTATTATTTATAGTCCAAATTATTCTTTTACTTAAGAGAGTGTCCGAAAAAATGGGGTTACTTCTACCGGAATTTTGGTACAAATATCCCCCTTTCCGGGTCCTGATATTCGTACTGAAAAAGTTTTTAAAATGATCAAAAGTTTTCTTTGTATATTTTAAAAGAATTTCAAATATTTTTTCAATAATTTTTGCTTTTTAAGTGTACCTTTAAAAACATTTTTTGTTTTATTTTCAGAAGCAGGGAAAGACATTTTCTCTCTCTTTAATGCGGTTTTGAACCTTTTATCAGTGCATAAAATAAAAGCCTCTAGAGTTAAATTAATGAATACTCACAAATAAGACTACTAATAAATAGTGCAGGATGAAGGAGAGTCCACAATAGGATTTGAGAAATTTTACGTAGACTTGACATATCCGTAGCGTGGACGTGATGCGCGCGCATTTATTGCCAACTGTTTATTTTTATGTGACGTTCGCGTTCCGGAGAATCAAGATTAAAATGGCCACAGGTAAGCAATTAATATCATCGGAAAATAGTCCAACATTTTTTTGTCGAAACTTTCACACTTAAGCACTACCACGAAACCGACATTAAAGCAACCCTGCACGTGATAACCGCACTTTCGATGAAATCGAAGAATCAAAACATGAGTCGGTCATTTTAATCTTGAATCTCCGAAACAACGGAACGCGAACGACACGTAAAAATAAACAGTTGGCAATACATGCGTGTGCATCGCATACACGCCACTTCTATGTCAAGTATACGCCAAGTCAATGCCACGTTGGTTTCTCAAATCCTATTGTGGACTCTCCTTAAAGCATTTTCGGAGTGAGTGAATGTCATTGAGCTGTTCAGCGTCACATTTGCTCTTTATTGAACTTAAACATGTTTTTCATAATTTTAAAATGCTTTTAGATATTTTGAACATTCGTGGAGAGTGAAGTGCATAAGAATTTTTAACGTCAAATTTGATGCTTCCGAGGGATTGAGCATTAAGGCGTAACTGGACATTCAGCTATCAATTTGTTGTCAACATGTCGCTTCAAACTGAAAACGTGCACAAAATTTCAGCATTCATTGATGATGCAGAAAGTAAGGAGAAGTGGGATATTGGTTTCTGAATTCACTTCAATGTTTGAAATCTTATAATTCATCACGCCTTTCCTTGGTTTCAGTGATGGTTTTTTACGCAAAAAAATGCTTAATCAGCACACGAAATTCACTTTTTTCCATTTTCGTTAACATTCACGAGGTTCTTTGCATTTTCGTTAACATTCACGAGGTTCTCTCCTTTCAATGGCTATCAAACACAAAATAAATGATCCAGCTTGCTCAAAATTAGTACAGTTGTATATTTATGTACAAAAAATGAACAATTTGTTATATTCTGCAAATTTTTCAACGGCAATTTGTTTACAAATGTTTAAGGTACCACCATGAATTTTTTCAGATTTTTCCTATTATTTTTTCAATAAAAAGCTATATTCCAAAGTTCACTGTCTTTAAAAACTGTCCAATTTCCCTACTTTTTAACAGATTTTCGGAGCTGGAAGCTATACAAATTTTTTTTGGGCATATTCGTTTCAGGCTCATCCACGAACAACTCTCTAACTCTGAATCAGTGAAAAGTCACTAATTGTCAGTGAAATCTGACTGATTAAAATAGCTAGAATCCTGTCTCTGACAACCAGTGAAAAGTTACTTATTCATTCAGTGAAAGTTTCACTTTTGATGCTTCTAAATGACAAAACACCTCACACATTTCTTTACTTTCAAGATTCGACTGTGATGTACACGCCGTCAAGTAAGTACTTTTTATGCGAGTTAGAGTATATTTTTCCCGCAGTAAATTCAGCACACTTTAAGTCAGAAAATGTACAAATTTATTTCTTAAAAAAAATTAATATGGCTACTTAAGTAAAAGAATAACAACGCTTAACTTTAAAACTTAGAGGTTATGTCTCGCATGATTTATTCTGGACTTACTGAATTGATTAATCACTGATTAATCAGTGAAATGTCCAACTACTATTTCAATCAGTGAATTTTTCACTGATTCATATTTAGAGAGAACATTTTGACCCTTAAAATGATCCTTCATTCATTGAAACAATGTGAAGTTAGAACGAAGAAGCTCTAGATTTTTCTGTGTATTACAAATAAATTAACACCTCTCCTTAGTTCCAAGGAATGCTCAAATCAGTCCTCCTCAAATTCGTTGACTATAAATTTTGAAACATTTTTTTCTAATGAATTAACCACTAAATGTCGAAGTGATAAATAATTTTTCTTCTCTGAACATCTGTTACTTATTATACCAATATTAATTTTTGTTAAATACTCCAGGAACATTGTTCTCTGTAATCAATTTCCATCGCGACTATTATTGTGCCCAAAGCACATCAACTCTCATGTCTTGTGCGTTAGTTCACTATCACACACACACCACTTGCGAAGCTCTTTTATCTCGCAGTACAACCTTCCATTTATATCTATTAACTTATTTAGCTCAGTATCACTTGATGAGTTAAAAATGTAGTCGGTAATTTGTATTATCATTTGTTTTTTTCTTTAATTTTATAAATGCGATTCTGTAATATCAAGCCGTTTTTCTTTTCTAGTTATAATTTAAAAAAAAAACTTCACTGAAAAAAATGTTTGACAAGTGACCAGCAAACTGCGACTTGATGTATAATTTATACATAGTGCGATTTGTGAATGATATGCGTTTGCGTCGCTGCGGACGTATTACATGAATTTGCAAGAGGAGAGACATGGTATATTCATATGCCCCGTCTTTCGTGAATTAGCCGCCATGTAAGCTTGAATATCAATTCCAGGTGGACAAGTTAGCTTTAAGGAAAGATTTGCGCATTTGAAATTTCTTATGCATTTTAGCATGAGCTATTAACGGAACTGTTGAGGCTTTTTTGTCCACATTTGCAGAGAATGATCAATATCTGCGATTAATGTTACATAAACCTGTCTGATCTAAATCAACATAAAAACTTTTTTTTATTGGAAATGGAGATTTTTAGACGAATATTATTATTGAAAAAATCTTCATTAATCGTACACGCAGAAAAAAAGAAATGGAATATTTACTTATCAAGAAATGCAAAGTGTTTCCTGTAACAGTAACAACTGCTGTTAGTGAGGGGGTGAAAGTGTCAAAATCACTTACCATTTCGTAAATGTTACAATGAAATTAAGGCGAAATTAACTATAATCCTTTAGTTAAATAAACCGTTATTCCATAGTATTAAATACAGAAAGATATGTACAATTAACTGAACCGAGATTAAAATAGTTTTTTAGTGGACATTACAGAAGGATCGGTGGATTCTACCAATCCGATTTGCTTGCTTAACTCGCACCCAAAGTTGCCACAACACAACCTCTCGGAGCGAACGACCAGATGAATTCATTCCGCAATACGCAATCGGTGGATTGCATTACCCTAAAGAAATATTTATTTTTGACGTGTGGGTGGCAGTCGTCATGTTACTCCATATTCACACTTAGCAAGGAAGGGGTTTGTTAATTGAGGGTCTGGATCGAGAAACTCACCCAGCGCTTGAGATCGGGTAGAAGTATTGTCCAAACGTCTGGGTGGACGGAAATTTTAAAAGTAAAAAAATTAATTTTCGAAAAATATAGGCATATAGATAATGACGAGATGGAACTTTTTTCTATTTTCTATTTTTTGATTGGATAATTATTTTCAATAATAAGCCTAATAAACTAACAAAATGTGTCCCAAAATTTAATTAGTTTTTAAGAAATAAATCGTCGTAAGTTGGGCAAATATCACTGAAACTGTTTGAAACTTAATACACGAACAAAATATACCCTATCGATGCTTAGAAGATAAAGAAAAAGTTCAAAATCGCCTATTGTTTATTAATATTTAATTGCAAATTGAGACAGATGGGTAACCCCGTTTTTTTCAGTTTCGCTGACAAAAAGTATCGAGGGATCTTTAGAGTTGATGCAACTTCCAGCGAGATATTTGTTCTTATTATTAGAGGAAGATTTATGGAAATTTTCAGATCGATTCATTGAAAATTGGCGGAAATATGCATTTTACAATAAAGCATGAGGTGCCGCCAACGATAGCTCCATGGGTACTGAGCACCATTGTCATTTTTTAGATGACAGTTACTCCCAGTGGGACCCTGCGGTGGTTGTTAACCTTTAGTTTTTAATATATATATACGTTTAATATTATTACCATATTTGAGAGATTATGTCTGCTGAAACGTCAAGAAAAAAATGTGTTGTTAACAGTGCAGAATAACTCCCAATATGAAAAATAATATAATCAACGATATATTTAAATAATTATCGATAGGGAAACTTTTTGAACAATTCTTCATATTACCTGCTGATTTTAGTCCCGAATGCATCATATTAGTCGCATGTGAATAGTATTCAATAAATATCTTTTCCTAAAAGTTTATTGATTTTACTCAAAATGTTAAACATTTTTATGCATTCAAGAAACTCGAAACTGTATATTTCCAAAAAATTTTACAAGTTCACACTAAACTTCTGTAATTTTTCACTTGTTTTTAGCTACTCTGACAATACAAGCCAAAGAACCAAAACTAACGTTTCGTCATAAAAATCAGACAATTAATTTAAATATCTTAATTTTTTTATAATGTGACGTTGGAAACATACATACATTTATTAAAACTACCTTCACAAGCAGAAAATGGGTTAATATTCGAAAACTCGAACGTGCCACATTAGCCGCCGTGCGTAGGTGTACAATTTGATAAAATCATAATTTCATGAATTTTTACATAAAACAAGGTGGGTCAAAAATGGCACATTTTTTTAGGCCAAAATGAAATCATAATATACAAAAGTTTCCTTTTAGGGTAAGAATCAGCGCACTGTTTTCTTTTGTCAATATTGTAGCCAAGCGCAATCACTGAGTTAAAAAATAGGGTTTTCGCCATTTATATCCGAGTTTCCAACTGCTTCAATTAATATTTTATTTATTTATGTTCAAAGTAATCAAAGTTGTGAAATGAAAAAATAAAACCATGACCGAATAGTACAAATTTTATAATTACAAGTCTTTCTTATAAAAAAAATTAGAACAGTAAATTAATTTTATAAATATTGTTTTTTATTTGATTAAAAAAACAAATAAATATTTTAGAGAATTGAAAAACGTGTTGCTATTATTTCTTTTGAATAATAAACATGAGTGTGACAACATATAAATAATACTAATACCAATAGTTCTCTAAAATATCAAGTAATTATTAAATAAAATATCAATATTTACGTACTAGGCGGAATTTTCCACTAGAAAGTGCTTTTGGTGGGATTCGATTTATTTTATTCTGTGAGCATGAAAAAATTCAACATTTTTATTAGAAACCAATTTATTTCAAATTTATTAAAACTGTTTTCGAAATATGATGATATATTTTGAAAAAAGTTAAAGATTGTTTTTAATTCGATTATAGCGCATTTCTTCCATGCTTCATTAATATCTTTCAAACTTACAGAATCTTTGCACTTTGGTGAATTCTATATACCCATCAAGTTTGGTCTTCGTGGCAGATTTTTTGTCTCGTACGCGTATTTAGAAATTTATCCTTCTATTTTTCAGTAATTGGCAGCAATTCGCTACTGCGACTCTTGATTATATAAAGGCAAGCTCTGAATTTATGTACGTTTTTGCGCTTGAAATAGGTGCATTTCAAAATTTGTAAAAATAACTTTTTTGCTCTGTTTTTCAGATTTTCATCATATTTTCGAAAAATTTTGTTTATAAAAAAAATTGCAAACTATAAAATATGCAATCCTCCTTGAACTATAATTTTTGCATACAATTTTTCTCAAAATCGTTTGAAATTCGAATTGAGATAGAGAAAATGCCATTTTTTTATCTTTATGACCAATGCGTTTGGCTATGATATTGATCTTGACTGTTGAAACCAAAAAAATATTTTAAAACAGTGCAATAATTCTCACTCTACAAAGCGTCATTTGTACTTGGTTTAATTTCAATCAGAAAAAATCCCTTTTTCGACCCGCCCTAGTGCATGCATAACTAACTTGTGAATAAAAAGCTGATTTGTATCTTATACACTCTCCTGGAAGTGAAATTTAAGTAGAGAGTAAATTTGACGCGAATGAAATCTTCTAGCGTCTTGCAAATGTCGAATGGCAGAGTCTAACAAGTTCGTCTCAAGTTTCAAATGGAAGTACTGCTGCGAGTACGATGCATCTAGAGTGACATTAATAGTAGTACCTTTTGAATCAGAATTCACTTCTCTCCAGTAGTTAAAGTCTGTATTCAGACCGACGGCACGTTATAGGTTGCAAACCATTGTATCTCTAGGTGCACCATCTGTTATGTTTCAATTAAAACTGACTATAAGGAATATATTTTCCCAGACATTGTTTAATCGAGGCAAACAAAGTTCTATTGGTTTACTTAATCCTGAATAGCTACATATTCAATTATCTTTAACTAACAGTTCATATTTTTAACAATTTCATAAACTGAAGCATCTGCTCAAAGAACTTTTTATGAACAGAGATTTTGACTGATTGGAATCCATGTTCATACTGCTAGCTATTTTTATTCAGAAATTGGTATGTGGTAGGACTGAAATCAAAGTTCAAATTTGAATACTTGGTTCTGAATGACTAATTAAAAAATCTGCCCGCTGCGCGGGCATATGATCATCGCGCGCTGCGCGCGCGGCTCGCAAGTTTGAGCGCGCCTAGGGCGCGCGACTGTTGGTTCTCGCGCTTCGCTCATTCGCGCTCGAACATTGTATTTTCCCCACTTTTAAAATTAAAGGTCAAAGCATCAACAACTATAATTTGGCGATTATGAATTATCTTTTGTTAAAGCTCCTTCGGCTTTAACGAACACATTCTCATCACGTGTCTCGTGCTTCGCACTCTTGCGAGATTTCTCCACGGAGGGAGGCATCCATTTCAGCCAGATCTTGGGGCTTAGGAGGAACTTGCATGTTAATGGTCCTTCTTGTCCTGAAATCGTGATCATCTCTCAGAAGGTGCCTGCTTTCCGCGGTTGGTATTATTATCGCTTCCTCATCTTCGGCTGCAGCTTGATCAAGCAGCGGTTGGGGAAGCGCTCCGCGTACATATCTTTTTTTCGAGAGGTAGGCACGTTGATTTTGCAAGGATTGAAACGAAACGTGCCGAAGCTCTGGGTGCTTTTGGCACCACAGAGTATGCATATGCGTCATGAAGCCTCGGTGAACAGGGATAATGCTGGCATCGTTGCAGTCATCGTAGCAAGTCATCCTTCAGTTGATTTTTCCACTTAATGTGGGCGTTTGGACGGTTCGTCGTCGTGTTTCCATCTTAATTATTCTCAACACCCCAAACTCTTGGATGATCGGCATTGTTTACTGACCCATTGTCAGGAGCTCTGCGTATTCGATCGTTTTGAACCGCATCTACAACTTTCTGCTGTTTTGGTGGTGTCGTTGTTGTTCCCACGAGCAGCTAGGGAAAGGGTTTGTCCATCCTTGTGGAGCCCCGCATGCAAGGATGAGGCTGAATACTCTAAAAGGTCGCCCGGTATCCCCGATAAACCGTTTAAGACACCTCACACAGGTGCCATTCAGCTTTCGACACGGTTGCTACGCCTGCGTGATGGTGTATAGAAGTAAACTCCTTCCACCAGATGTTCTTGATACCATCTGGTCCCCCAGCGAAAAAGTTCTTCGCGCCTCTAAGTGCTTTTTTCACCTTTTCAGCAGTGATTAGTGGACATTCCTTCTCAGATGTTATGAGGTTGTCGCAATGCTCCTTGAAGCGGATAATATTATCAGCAGCTTCTTTCAAATCCAGTGTTTTTGGGATATGATTTTTGCCTTTGCTCAGCGATGATTTCTCTGGCGTCACCTGCGCGTGCACGTGGATCAGGGGACCCTTTTTCTTTACTATCTTCTAGCCATTATTTATTAATAAAGATCTCAAGATACTAACTAAATAATTCAATTGAAAAGGAGGAAAACATGTATTGAAAATGATATTATAATGAAAATCACACGTTGAGAGATTTGCTTCATCCCCAACTGATTATTATTACTATATCATCAAGTCATATCCCTTCCGAGGTAAGCGTGACTCACTCGATGAGGAAGGGAATAATGGGGGTGGGGTATAGACTTTTAAATTGATCTAGAATTCCCGGCTCATTTATTTCAATAACACTTTAGTTCCGCAACACTGCTTCGATCCTGGTCGCTGATCAATCACTCTAGCAATCACCCCAGATGAAAAGCTTTACAATGTCAGTATGTTACGCTCTTTACTTGGGCCCATTAGTATCCAGGGTCTTTCGTTTCAGGCGTCATTCACTCCACTGACACTCTTCTTCATGAATTTATTATAAACTTTTTGTCACGACACATTTCTGTCCTGGCATACCTTTTCAGCTTCTTTCACGTAAATACGGAATTAGGTTCCCCTTCACACATTCCAAATGTTCTTTTCTAGGTCTGCCTCTGGGTACGCTGTCATTTACTTTACCTTGATATAATCGTTCTGTCAGTCATTCATGTTTCATTTTCTCAGCATGCCAAAACCATAGTAACAAAATTCTTCCATTCTTGTCGAATAGTGTCTCACAAAGGGGACTCGCGATGAATTGCGCTTTGGAGTAGTAACTCCAAGTAACTCCTGATAATCCTGCGATACGCTCTGACTCGCCCTAACTCGCATAAACTCTAGATCTACTCTATGTCTTCTCTACATTTGCGCTTACACCAATTTGCATCTGTGTGACTGCTGTGTATCGACTGCGACTTGGGGGGGGGGTGGCTTAAGAGTAAAAAAAACGCATATTTTAAAGAATTGTTTTTGGAGATATGAGTAATGCTGGTTCCATAATTTAAATTGCATGCTGTAGTACTGCATCTGAAGTATTTTTGGACAAATTTTCAATAAAAAATATTATATAATATATCTGAAAAAAAGATGCAATTAAAAGTATGTTTCCCCAGGTAATCAGAGGCCAACAAACAAATTTAAGAAAAAATGGCCTCTGATTACCTGAAAAAACATATCTACTTTTAAATGCATTTTTTTCAGATGATCCAGTAACAAGTTATGACGTTCACAGCGCAACAACTTTTTTTTCGAGCCGTCTCGGGACATTCGGTGTCACGGGATTCCTTTGAAATATTTTAAATTGAAAATTTGTGTAAAGATACTTCAGATGCAGTACCACAAAATCCCCTTAAGAATCAGGGACAAGTTCCGACTCGCACGAACCCACGTAGAATACGATTCGGCTCCTGTGGGCTCTTAGAAACTCTTATACATCGGCTAACTCTTTTCAATCTTGCAGACCATTCTGGCATGTGATCCTCTGTGGAAGATTTGATTCTTACTAACAAATTTCTTTCCGCCATGGATACCAGGCCAGGCCTGACAGCTTGCAATCTTTATCTCATTTTTTTGATGGGATATATATTACTGAGACGGTCTGTTCTATCTTCACATTTAGAATTACATCATAAAGCTACAGGTGAGTATTTATATCGTTACGACTCTGACTCATAAGTGGACAAGCAGGTGGAACGAAGGGATGATTCACGAAATCATTCGATCGTACGATCAATTGCGCGCACCATCGGCTAATAAGTAGAGATAGCGTGGGACCAATGCACTTTATATATCCATCCCGGTATCGGTACCACAGGACTCCTTAATCTAGGCTCTACGATGAAATTAAAAACTCATCACTTTATTTCAAAGGAGCAATCTTTTTTCAAAAACCTGAAGGAAAATTTATTGCCTGGGCAGTTTTTAATTTGCGTCGATTTCGCTAAAAATTATGCGTTCATAATTCAAAATGCAAGCTCATTCATTCCATTGGAATAAGGACCAAGCAACAATATTCTCTGGTTGATTATTTATAAAAAAGATGGAGAGCTCAAGCATGTAAGTATGGCAATCATATCTGATAACTTAAGTCATGACGCGGTGGCTGTTCACGAGTATCATAAGATAATAGTAGATTACTTGAAAACTCATTTCAGGCTACAGAAAATCCATTATTTCACTGATGGTGCAGGGCAACATTTTAAGTATAAGAGTCGCTTTACTAATCTCCGAGCCCATAAAGAAGATTTTGGTATCCAAGTTGAATGGCACTTCCATGGTACATCTCATGGTAAGGGTGATGGTATAGGAGCGAATATAAAGAGAAAAGCAGCACGTTCGAGCTTATAATGTTCTCCGAAATATCACATACTCACTCCCCATGTTTTGTTTCAGTGGGCAAAGAGTATCTGTAAGGAAACCGAACTTTCTTTAGCGGCAAAGAAAATCATGCCTTAGCCACCGAGTTACTGAAAGCCAAATTTGACAAAGCTGTTATGATACCAGGTACATTACAGTACTACACTTTAATTTCCACTCAAGGTCAAAAACTTCAACTTGAAATGTTTTCGTCCTCTGAGAAGCACGACATCTTCTCGAATGACAAAAAAAAAAAGAAATCGCAAAAGAGATCTGAAAAGGAAACAACTGTTGAAACCATAGCCAGAAAATCGAACAGAAAGACACATAATATTACCATATAATATTACTCAACTTAAAAGTTAAAAAGAAAGCTTCTATTCAAAAAATTCAAGTTAACCGCCAAACAAGTCTCGAAAATGAAGACCAAGGTCAAGGTCAAGGTCAATATCCTATGCCACCCTACAAACCCTACAACTCTTGTCTAGATCTTTTTAGCATAAAACGCTTTCCTGAAAAATTATTGAGCGAATAGTAACTAAAAATCGCTGGATTTTCGAGGTACGATATGGGCACCTAAGATCTGTTTTTAAGTTTCTATCACAAACTTTAAACCTGCAGCATGCAAAGAAACTCAATAGTTACTATCGTATAGCTGGAGCTCTCTCAAACAGATATCGTCCTACTATTCATATGCAAGATGCGGACATCGAACTCGCTAGAGAAATGATTGCTAGGTCAAATAGGCCTAATGTTGTGCAGGCGAGAGTAGAGGTAGATAACCTAATACGAAGGAACGGTCAGTTCATAGGATTAGATCAACAAAAGCTTTTACATTTTCCTGAAATTAATTTAGACTACCTACAAGACCTGACTGTAGGAACTCACCAAATATACCTTTCCTCCTTGTATATTCAAGACAAGTTAGAAAGAGATAATTATGTACATTTTCAGCTTGATGAAAACATCAATGAGCCGGGATTCTTGAGAGTACATCTATATTCAAGATGCCGTAATGCAACTAAGCATCAACTTTTTATAGCATATAGATTTGATGTTGAAGACGATCATAATCATGTCCAAAATGATAATGATGTAATTCGTGGATACTATTGTACCTGTCAAAGCGGAGCTCGGACTCTAGGTACATGTGCGCATGTTGTTAGTGTGTTATGGTATCTGGGATATGCACGACATCAAGACAATATCAGATATCCCGATAACTCATCACTAAATACCACATTGGATGCTGCAAATAGAGAGGTCGAAATAGTAAATGAATAAGAAGTGAATGTGTGTGAGCATGTTGCTGCACACACGCGCGCAAACGCGCCTGCACATACAATATATGTCTTGGCTTAATTGGCTGCGCAACAGCGTCTTGTCTTCACTGAATGGTCAACCCATCTTGCCCTAATTGGCTGAGAAACAGCACCTTGTCTTAACCGACTGGGCGACCCGCCTTGTCTTAATTGGCTGGGCAACAGCGCCTTGTCTTCACCGACTGGGCAACCCGTCTTGCCTTATTTGGCTGGGCAACAGCGTCTTGTCTTCGCCGACTGGGCAACCCGTCTTGCCTTAATAGGCTGGGCAACAGTGCCTTGTCTTAACCAACTGGGCAACCCGTCTTGCCTTAATAGGCTGGGCAACAGCGCCTTGTCTTCACCGACTGGGCAACCCGCCTTGCCTTGATCGGCTGGACTGTGTGGGGTCTCAAAATTCAACCTTCTACGTCCTCGTCGTGGACCCTGGTGGCTACATATAGAATCTATAGCGACTGAATGATGGCAATGGTAAAAGCATTTATCGTAAGTACTTCATTTAAATAAATGTAATTAGAAGTTATTTTTAACGTTTTTTATAGGTATTTACAGTTCTTCAATGAATAACCTGTATGATCTCTATATAACCTTTACACCCCAGGGATATGAGTTTGCGACAATAAAATAGAGGTATAGAACGCAAAATTTTTCGCACTAGTGTTACATTTCCAGCGTTAAAAAGGGAGCTTCTATTCTAAAAATTCAAGTTAACCGTCAATCAAGTCTCAAAAATAAAGGTCAAGGTCAAAGTCAAGGTCATTATCGTATGCCTCCCTGCAAAACCTACAACGTTTGTCTCGATCTTTTTAGCATAAAACGCTTTCCTGAAAAATGATTGAGGTGCGACTTTAAAAATAAAACTCTCTTTATAATATAAATACCTACATTTATGGCTGTGATTGTGGCCTGCACCATAGTTCAAACCATGATTGTTACGGTGACATATAGCGCATAAATTCAACACCAAAACTCACAACAGAAATTGAACGGGTTAACCGATTTTTGAAAATATTTTTTTAATCGTCTCGTCATTATATAAAGAATCTAATGCAGCATATTAAAATTCAATTTCTTAATATTTTAATAAATATCGATTTCGTTCAACCGTCTCGAATCATATAACACTCTAACAATAGGAAGGTCACATGACTTACGATCGACCACCCGGAGTCAAGTCTCCAGTACCCAGCTATGCTCTTTAAATTTGGAGTGGATGTTTTCGAATCATCGTGGATACTTTCCAGGTGGCGGATTGCTCGTTTCCAAGTGCATAAATGAAGCACATTTTCGATTAATTAAAAAATAACAAAAACAAAACCATTTTTCAAAAATGAAGGCTTTCTTTTTGTGTATTATGCCATTGAGATTATGTGGTTCAAATATTACATCGAACAATTCATCCGTGTGGGAGGAAACATGTCATTTGTAATACATGGGCTAAAATTCAAGCCTGAGGAAGCGCCTTAAAAACTAAGACCTAAAAGGGTTATGGGTCTAGTATATGCGACAAAAATAAAAAAGGATTATTCTATAAAATGAGCACGGTTACGTTTTTACGTAAATATTTATGTCCAATTGTTTTTCTCACATCGAGCTTCGCTTTCTGGTGTGGTTTTCAAAAAAGAATCCAGATCATTGAGGAATTTATAGAATGAACAAAACCAAAACTTTTCAAATGGAAAAGTTCGATGGGAAGAATTTCCAGTTACGGAAGTTTTGAATGAAGATAGTTTTTCGAGTACAGCTGTTTATCTTCTTAATCGTTGACCTTGCAAACCAAACAACGAGAAAACGAAAAATAGTGTGGAAAGGAACTCAATCTTACTCACGTGCGAAGATTTGGATCACTACACTGAGAGAAGAATTCTTCAATAGTTCGGGTGCCTTTTTTCACCCGACGGATTGCTGCGCTCGCACGGCTGAGTTGTGCAGCACCCCAACTATTCGGGTACTCACCCGAAACAGCCGTGCGAGCGCATCAATCCCTCGTGTAAAAAAAAAAACGGCACCCAAACTATTGGGGAATTCTTCGCTCAGTGTAGCATATGCACACATTCCAAAGAAATTTAGGACCATGTTTAATAGAAAATCAAAGAAGATGTACCGGGTAGGATACGATGGCTATAGCTCTAATCACAGGATGTATGATGTACATACGAAAAAGACTACAGTAGCACGGGACGCTGTCTTGGAAGAAGATAAAACTAAAAGAAATTTAAACAATGATGTATCTAATTTTATATTAATTGAATTGGAGTGCGATACTAAATAAATGAATCCAGCGGGGAAAACTAATCAAGGAGACGAACTTTATAAATAATAGGGAGATGTTAATCCGCGCTTCTTAACGGAGATATATGAAGGAATCTACATGAAGCAAAGAAGGTTCTAGTAATCTAAATCATAATTTAGTGTGTAGGTTACAAAAAAGTTTGTACAGTCGAAGCTTGTTGAGTTTTTCACCAAATTTAATGTCAAACAATTGGAAGCTGACAAATGTGTCTTCCGTGCAAACCTCACAGAAGAAGAAGTCTTCCTCGTGCTGTACGTTAATGACGGACTCTTAATGTGTCGAAAACGTCTTAGAAGAATTAGCTGCGAATTTTGGAATAAAGAATTTTAGAGAAATTTAATATGCAAGATTGTAAATCAAACGCCACACCAGCTGATTCGAATGTTGCTTTATATAACGGTCAATTTCCAGTAACTGAAGACGAAATTAAATATATGAATAAAGTTCCTTTTCGTGAAATATTTATAGCTTAATGTTTTCAGCGAAAATATCGCGTTTACATATTATGTAGGCTGTTAATGAAGCTAGTCATTTCTTATCTAATCCTGGGTGGGAACACTGAATTGCAGTAAAACGCATTATGAAGTACTGGCAAGAATCTAAAGATTTCGGTATCAAGTACAACCAACATTGAGTCAATCATTTAGCCTACTGTGATTCAGATTTTGCTAGTGATATGGCCACTCGACGTTCGACTAGACGATACGTGACATTTACGGCTGTTGGTCCAATCTTATGGACTTCACATAGACAGAAATGTTGCAAAAGGTCGGCTACTGAAGCAAAGGACATGTCAGCATACGATGCTTCACAAGAAGTAATTTGGTTGCAACACTTGTTCAAGAATTGAATGTCATCATAGAAGAACCAAGGCAAGTACTTGTAGACAACCAGAGTGCTATACGTCTTGTTAAAAATACTATACACCATAAACGAACTAAACATATACAGATGTTAAATAACACTTTAACCAAGAACTTGTCGAAAATCAATCTATCAGTGTAACTTATGTTGGGTCAGAAGAACAGTTAGCTGATATTTTCACAAAAACTTTGTCTCGAGATAAGTATTACAGAAATATAAATTTTCTCTATATTCCTTCAATTTTGTAAACAAAGAGTGGGATTGTTATGAAACGCAGTTTCTGTATGACTTTGTTTAAAATATTAAAAGCTGTGTTCTATAAGTTTTGTATATTCAAATGTTTTTTGATCAACTTCATACTCCATATTTCGCCATTCTACCAAATATATATAATATACGACTTTGTGTTGACAGCAGATTCCACCTAATTTTGAATATTCTGGTTTCTCAATAATAAATTTATTAGATTTCATAATTAAAAAAGTTAAAAAATTAACCTAAGATTGATATATATATATAAATATATATATATCGGTTTCGGTTTCTATTCCTTTTGAATAGAACTGAAGGGCCTATGACAAAGCCACCGAACGCGTCCTCGGGTTGCACCATGTTACTAAAATCATCCACCCTCGGTACATCGAGACATTGACACCAGTAATATTGGATGAGATTATAGACTCCATACGGCAGAGACTTGATGTTCTTACTGCTAGACTGCGTCGGTAGAAGAAAAGGAGTGCAAGAAGGAAACCAAATCAAACCTTTCAGGCAGATGAAAGAAGGTTCTATCTTGTACTGAGTGTAAAGCAAAATAACCAGCAAGACACCGAAGTCCCTCAATTGGAAGTCATGACTAACTACTGGTCAAGTGTTTGGGAAAAAATGAACCGAAGCAATTTAGACGCTGCGTAGTTCCAACTAGAGAAACCAGGATCTAGCAATAACCCGGAAATGGAGCTGACTAATGCAGCTTCAGATATGTCAGCGGTTTTTGAAAGGAAAAGTAACTGGAAAGCTCCAGGTCCGGACATGGTGCACAACTTCTGGTACAAGTAGCTGAAGAGTGTGCATTCTGCGTTGGCAAGGTTTTTTCTGAAGATCATCGAACACCCAAATCTGATGCCAGGTTTTATGCTCAAAGGTACTACGTATATGTTGCCTAAAAAAACTAGACGCGCAAAATCCATCTGAATTTCGACCGATATCCTGTCTTTCCACAATTTATAAATGCCTTGCAGCTATCATTGAAGATAAGGTATATTCTCACTATGACGAGAATAACATATTTACAGTAAAAAAAAAGGATATTGTAAAAACTAGCGAGGCAGTAAAGAACTAGTCGCCATAGACGCTGTTGGTATGACGCAAGCTCGTAAACATCAAAGAAACTTGCACATGGTATACATTGACTATATTTAAGCGTCTCCTTCCGTACCAGATGACTATTTGCTTGAAGTCTTGACAATTTACAAAATCTGCGCACGCATCATCAACTTCCTAAGTCGTGCGATGATGCTTTGGGGTACAAGAGTGAAGTATTTTGATCATGGAGAACCAAGTATAACTAGATCGAGAAGGATCGTATAACTATACGCATTACGACGGGTATCTTTCAAAGAGGCTGCTTCAGTGCACTATGGTTCTGTTTAGCCTTGAACCCGTTAAGGATGACCTAAAGCTATACGCTAGTTTAGTCCAGAAACTGCATCAAGTGATCGATGATACTAAGCAGTTTTCCAATGATATCCACATAGAGTTCGGACTGGGTAAATGCAAAACAAAGCATTTAACCAGAAGAGTATTTTAGGGATCGCAGAGTTAGAGAACGATTTGGAGAATGACATCGAGGCAATGGCTGAAGGCGAGTCATATGAATACCTGGATATTCTTGAATCTGAGGGTATTCAGCATACGATAGTTAAGAAAAGCCTAACGACTGCCTTTACTACAAGACTCAGATTGATTCTGAAGATTTCTTTTAACTCGGCAAACAAGATCAGAACAATCAAAACCTATGCCATCCCTGTTCTCACGTACTCCTTTGGGATCACCAAATGGTCGAACACCGACCTTGAAAGGTTAAACAGAACCATCCGCGTAGAAATGACGAAGCACCAAATGCACGACAGTGATTCGGCGATTGAAAGGGTAGTCCACCACGACGCAGAGGGGGTAGGGGCGTTGTAGATGTCCATAAACTATTAGCGAATTCGGTTATCCTTCACTGGTGCACGCCAGAGCACTCCGACCTGCTCCTTCTTACTTCTACTCACGTTCTTTCTTCTCCCTTCGACCCGCTTCGGAGCAGGTCGGAGTGCTCTGGCGTGCTATGGCGAGACTATCTTAACAAGAAGGGAGATGCTGCGCTTTACAACACCATCTGTAAAGCGGATCTCGTTTACAAGCCCTTGAATGTGACCTTAGAGGAGGCCTTGTATATTAGGGCAGAAACCATAGAGGAATTAAAAAACGCAATAGAGATAAAAAGTCATCCACGATGAGCACCCCAAAACGTTAGATCAACATGAAGTGGATAGTGAGGCATCCCATATTTGGCTGAAAAGGGGCGTCCTGTTAGTCCGTGGCTGATGGTTAAAAACGGGGTTCACCCGAGAACAAGTTTAAAAATAATAATAATAAATGTTTGGCCCCTATCTTGAAAATGCCCAGTGGGCGTTTAAACCGCACACAGCTAGAAGTGGGCATTTCTTAAGGGCCCTGGAAATCGAGTGTAAATCGCCCTTTTGGATTCAGGACAAACGGTGAAGCCATTTTGTCTAATTTTTTGTATACATAATCTAAAGAATATAGAGACTCTCGGTAAAGTTTTACTTTTTCGAAAAAAATTATATTTTTCGTGCAAAAATTAAAAGAAATAAATTGTCGTCGATAGCATCGTTGTGGTAATGTGGTCTATTATTTAGAGACGCAGGGAGCAGGTAAGGCAGTAACTTTGCTCGAATTTTCTTTTTGCGCGCTCCAAGCGAGAAAGAGAAAAACTACCACTCGTTATGACTCAAGTCGGCCGGTAATGAAACACCCAATGTGAACATTCAGGGGCGAACAAACCGTATACGAAAACTAGGGGCCCCAACCCAAATGAGTGGCTGAATTCCCAAAAGGTTGTGTTGGTGTAGATGGTGGGGGCGGGGGGTGTAAATCATTAAATTAAAACTGTGAAAGAAAACAGTATAATGGCTTATGATCAATTCGCCCCCGAATTCATGCATGCAATATTCACGCCGAATCCGTGCAACTGTACAACTTTCTTCAACTTACTCCGAAAGTAGTAGTACCTTGTTGCATTAAATATCAATACACAAGATCTTTGTATAAAAAGGCAGATTATACAAACATGCAAGATATCAATAATCTGTGTCGCTCAATTTCCTCCGAAAAATAACAGAGATTGAAAAATAGATAGAAAAAGATATACGTTGATAGATGTATGATACAATGAGATACGGAAGAGGAGATTGAAAAGGATACATGGAAATTTGGATTAATTCACAGATAGAATAATATATACATGGACAGATAAAGGATAGGATGAGATAGAGAAGAGGGTATTGAAAATGTTAGACGTGAATTTAGATTAAAAAATAAATATAAAAAGATAGACGTTGATGAATGAAGGATAGGATGAGATAGAGAAGAGGGCATTGAAAAAGATAGACGTGAATTCACATCGAAAAATAGATAGTAAAAGATTGACGTTGATAAACGTAGAAGAGGATGAAATTATGAAAAAGAGATTGAAAAAAAATAGACCGGAATTTAGATTGACAGTGAGATAAAAAAAGATTCACGTGGATAGATAATGGATAGGATTAGATAGAAAAGACGGTGCTGAAAAAGATAGACGTGAATTTATATTGACGAAAAGATAGAATGGGATACATTCTCTCTATCTCTTTCTATCGCAAAGATATAAAATTATTCAAAAAGATAAGATCTATATCTTTTTAGTTCCAGCAGGGTGACGCTAGGTGGCTGAGGGTAAAAGTAGCCAACAAGTGAAATCAAGCTTCGGGGTCATAAGTAGAGGCCTGGCAAATCGTTTTCTTGAAAGTTCGAGACAGTTGTCGACTGTGAGATATGGAAATCAATTCTAAGTATGTAGGTATAGAAACATGGACGTCAACTTGTCTTTCTGATACTTGGTCAACGTCAAATTAATTTTTTTAATGAAATTTTTCACTTTTTGATGGACTCCTCAATTTTGAGGGATAGAAAAAGATAAGAGTCCTCGGTCACGAAGGATACAGAAAGGGATTGGAAAAGATTAAGAAAGATTGAAATTCGTGATAGATAGACTGAGGGATAGAAAAAGATAAGAGTCTTCGGTCACGAAGGATAGAGAAGGAGATTGAAAAATATTGAAATTCGTAATAGATAGATTGACTAGGGGTAAGAAAAAGATAAAAGTCCTTGGTCACGAAGGATAGAGAAAAAGATAGAAAATTATTGAGATTAGGGATAAGAAAAGATAGCGTTTTAGAGATGCAAAGTGGCCCATTGAGAGAGATAGAATAGTTCTATCTTTTCCTATCCCCAAATTTCTATCTTTTTTCATCTTTTTACTACCAGCAGTGTATATAAATACTTATTCTCTCATAAATTTTGATGCATTAGCTACCGAAAACATCTCTATGGTTTTTCCCAAAAAGTTTATACATTGTGAGAAATTTAACTGAACATTAAAACAGTTGAAAGTATAAAAGCGGAAGAGCTTATTGTCCTTTTCCTTATTTCTTACCAATTTTAAGAATAAAAATGTAGGATAGAAGTGCCGTTTCTGACCATGTTTTTCCCATCAGTAGCCATTCATAGAATATTTCCATATTGTAAGTACTAAGTTATATTGCACTGAAAATGGTTAAATTAGACGAAATTTGTATTTTTAATTAATTACGGACTTTACTTGTAACTTCTAATACTTAAAAAGTTACAAAGCCACAAACTCTTCAAAAACAATACAAATAAATATTTGTTCATCTTACAATACATATGCCTTACTATTAAATAAGGGTTTGACTACTCTTTTAACGTTTTGAAAGGCAGTGTGAACCCGTACATATTTTTGAAATTATTTGAAATGCCTCATGATTTTGTAAACCTGTCGAAATTTATTTGAAATCCTTAGAATTCCATTGAAATCTTTTCAAATATTTTTCAATCCCTAGAAATCCTCTGAAATTCCTTTGAGTGTTTAAAAATCACTAAAAATCCAGTGAAACCCCTCGAAATCCTTAGAAATAATTTGGAATCTTGTAAAATCCCTAGAACTATTTTGAAATATTTCTACATTCCTTAAAATCTTTTTCAATACTTTGGCTTCTCTAGAAATTTGTTGAAATCTCTTGAAATCTTTTGAAACCACTTGAAATCTTTATAAGTTTAGAAATATCCCGTGAAATATTTTATGACCCATTGAAAACTTTGACAAAATCGTTAAAATCTCTCTAAAGTCCTAGAAGTCTTCTATAATGAGTTAAAATCCATAAAAATCGTTTAATAGGCCATGTAGTCGCAAAAGATTCTTGGAAATCTCTTGAAATATTCTCGAATCACCTGAAATCCTTAGAAAATCTGTGAAATTACTAAACTCTCTTAAAATACTTTTCAATTCCTGAAAATTATTTTAAATCCATTAGCATATTTAAAAGTATTGTGATATTCCCTCAAATTTGTTAAAACAATTTGAAACGCTTTAAATATTTTAAAACCTCTCAACATCCCTTGAAATCTTCCTGAATCGATTAAAATTCATACATATCATGTAAAAATCATTTAAATCTTTTATAATTCTTTACAGTCTGTAGGAAGTATTTGAAATCGCTTGAAGTGTCATTTTTAAATTTCTTGAAATCCCATAACATTCTTTTTAATCTCTTAAATTGGTCGAAAATCCCCTGAAATCCTTTGAAATTCTTCAAAATCTGTTGAAACTTTTTTCCTAAACATGGAAAACTGTCAGTGTTTGGCAGAGTATATTCTAAGACAATTTTATAACTACACGGATCCAGCCTAACTCGAAAGCTAAAAACAAAACAAAAAAGGAAATTTTAAACCAACTTTCCGTTTTTTTTACCACACTACCCTTCGTGATTGAATATAAATTAAGTCCTCTTTTTCTCAATGTAGGCCGTAGTTTTGAAATTTGGCGTTCATGTTTGTTAAATATTTATGAAGCAAAAATATATCTCCTCAATCACACCTCCGCGCCCGTCGCCAAAACCAAAAAAGATAGCACAGAACAAAAACGCGTACTTTACCATTCGGTGCCGGAAGCCTTTTCTAACCAAACTAAAATTCTTCAATATAGAATTACAAATAGACATGTCTATTTATACAATTTTAAATCAAATATTCAATGAAACATCATAAGAAGTAAAAATGGAATGAAAGTGAAGGGAATCAAAAGTCAAAATTAAATTTTTACTGATGCTACATTTTAGTTTTGAATACAACATTTTATTATGAAATCGCTAAAAAAATTAATTACAATTGTAATAAAAAAATTATAGAATTTATTATAAGTAATTCTGTAAATAAGTAAATTTGAGCAAAAAGATCGATTACCGGGAAAAAGAAGAAAGTTTAGAAATCAAAAATAAAATTTTAATACGTACCTGCTTCCAAAAATAATTTTTTCTTAAACATCTCCACTGACGTTATAATTTTTTTCAATAATCTATGAAAACCGTTATAAGGATTTGTGCGAAAACTAACGATAAATCCTGATGTATTAAATTAATTATTTATGTGGGGACTGCTAAAAGTGAAGATATAATAAATACCCAAATTAAGGGGTTTCGAAAATATAATTTCATGAATTATAAAATCTCTGAATTTTAAAATGACAGGATTTAAAGTTACCGCAAAATTAAAAATCTCAATAATATCCGAAATTAAAATTTACGGAACTGTATATAAGTGTCCAATTATTAAATTCTACAAATTTTGATAATTCCAGAAATTCAATATTGACAAAAATAAATAATTATTCAATATTTCTTTATTTACTAATTGTTTATTTTCGTCCAATCTTAAATTTCGAAAATTTACAAATTGTATGGGAATTTAATATTTCGTTAATTGTTTAATTAAAAATTGTATAATTCAAAAATTACATAATTCGTTCAATTATGATTTCAGATATTTTTAAATTGGGGATTTTTGTTTTTCAACAATTAAAAATCTTGTATCGTTATATTATAGCCCTGAAATGTTATTATTCGTCACTTTGTATTTTCGAAATTTTTTTACGTTGATTTGTGTACTCGGCATCTAATTTTGAATTATTTTTTATTATTCATCATACTTTTTATACTAATTCTAATTCTAATATTTAATGAGAAAAATGAAAAGATGTGCAATTTATTGTCCAATGGTAAAATTGTCCTATCATTTATAGGTTTGTATTGAATAAAATGCTGAATACATTATTATATTCAATGTCATCTTCATTTTATATTACGTGCTATATTATAGGATATTTTTATCTTTTTCAACCATTAGAGTCAATTATATGCACTACAAATATATTCAAATAGGAAAACGCTTGTTTCAGTCCTTTAATATACGTAAATAATTCATAATAATGCACAAATTTTAGATACCCGCTCGACGTTTATTGCGCAGCCTTGCGGCATGTAGTCGAAAAAGTCCCCTTAAACGAAGCGGCAATGCCGAATTGAGCCGAAAAGTACCGAATAAAGCCGAAGCCGCAAAAGTGAAGGTAGCGCCGCCCTTGTAGCATGTGGCCCAACTAGACCCTTGCCGCATCTAGGTAAAATATCTTTGCTATCTCTGTTGCTATATATGTTATTCCCCCTCTCCGATGCCACTTGCCGCATCTATGTATATAATATTTTGGTTCAAACGACAGTAAAAAAATCCACCTTACCTACTGTTGGTCGAAACTTACCTTCCTACCAAATCTTTCATTTTCTCTTTAATAATGCTATCCAACATTGCAGTTCATCTTTTTATTAAGCTACACTCCATGTTTCATATTTTGTTTCGCTCATTTTTTATAATTTTCTTTTAAAAACTTTACTTTGCTTAATTTGTGTTTACATTTATAGGGCACTCGTGAAAGTTCGCTAGCGCCTCCTAGAAAGCGGTAAACTATCTCATTATCGTGTGTCAATAAAATTGAATGCAAAGATGATACGAGATTCCAAGGTCGGATAGCAGAAAACCGTAATACTAAACTCGCAGAGCATGCGCAAAGACGTCATCACGTGACTGTAGCGTTTACCGTAAGCTACGGAACGATATGTAAAAACCCCCTATTGGATCCCGCATTATCTCCTTAACAGAAAAGCCATACCATATACTCATAATTTTTGAAAATGTTTAAATTAGATATCTAGATATTGGAAAAAATCTTATTTCTTGTAATTTTTGAAGCAAATAGTTTTAAAAATAAGGAATTTTATAGTTCACACTTTTCAATTTAGAACTACACACTTTAAGATCAGAACTGCACAAAGTGTGTCGACTGACACACTATTTTAGGCCCTGTTAAGGATAGTAAATAGACTATTTAACCTAACTATCGGAAGTTTATTTGCGCAGGTGCGGCTGCCATGTGCATTCCGCGTAGTATGAAAGTTGCGCTCGTATTTTGTAAAAATGTATACAATTGTACCTATTGGCGGAGTGATATTAAATGAAAATAATGTTCCGGATACAAAATTGGGCAAGTGTGAAATAGAAAAACGTAGTTTTGCTCAATTAAGATGGTAGTTGAGTTGCCGAAAGCAACCTAATAGTGGTAAAAAAAGCTGAACTTGTAAACAGGTTTGCAGGTCAAGTTTTTCACATTATTAAATTTTATTTGTGTTATTGTGATTCCAATAAATATTAAAGGTATGAGACAGGATTTGAGTATTGTAATTTTTTTTAAATAAAATTGGTGGTGTTTTGGGAAGAAAATGGTAACAAATAGTTCTTGTATAGTATGGTGTTACAAAGCCGAAATTTTCGGAAAATGCCAAACCAGCCTTCTCAGCTTCAAACCAACAGTTTCTCTAGATCAACGCTAGAAGCAACACATCGATTTTAACCTTCCTTCAAAGAAAATACCTGAAAAAATTTTCGCGGCAAGCATGATTGCTAACATCATCATGATGTGTGAAGGGTCAGGAGATTTGCAGGATCGCGAATTAAGAATAATCTTAAAATTCCTCCTGAGATTTCTCAAAGGTGTTGGCATAGATCGGGCCCTAAGTGTAGTTGGCGATAACGTGGTAGCGCGAGAACTCGTGCTGGCCCGAAAATCGGAATTCATCGAGCGAGAACGCCGACTCGAAAGATTTCGAGATTACTTTGCAGAAGGTAAGTCAAGATAATTATCTTTTTTTTAAATATTTTTATTTTTATCCATGTTTATAGTCGTGATAACATAGTAATACTAATATTTATTTTTTTTCTAGCAGCTGGAGAAATCTCAAACGAAGGGATTGAACAAGATAGTTCACCTCCTTATTCTTCGTCGTCTCCAGCTCCTGCACCTCGCTCAAGCTCTTCCAATGGTCCTAATCAAGGTGATGATGATGTGGCGATGATTAATCCAACACCACAATCATCAGCAATGTCCACGGATACAACAATACCATCGGCTTCCGACGTCATCGTCATTGATGACGACGAGGATGTTATGTGTGTTGCTGCTACACCAGTACTAAAAAGTGTATCAACGAGTGCTTCGGAAAGTGTGCTCCTTGAAAGGAACATTGGTGAACGCGTGTGTGAGTTGGTGGACTTGTGCGCGAGTGATAATGACGATGACAATGACAATGACGTAGACAACGACGACGACGAAACGTTTTTTGACGAGGATGAGGAGATGGATCAGGAGATGTCGGCCAGCGAAGGCGGTTCCTGGGGAGGAGTGGGGTGAAGAGGAAGAAGAAGAGATTAGTGATGACTGTGACGACGAATTTATGATGGAGGCAAGAAAACGATCACTTGAGAAATGGGATTATCCGATTGGTAAGTTGTAAAATATTTAATTTCTATAGCATGACACTTTTTGAATGGAGGGTATTACATTACTTCAAAATCATATTAAAAGTTTAAGTCTGATGGTTTAATCTTAAAATCAAATTAATCAATCTTAATCCGAAACTCAAATTAATTTGAAAAAATGAGGTATAGAGTACTCTATGATAGCGTAGGGCACAACAAATTTCTAAATGTTTTATATAATTTATATAGCATTATCAAGAAAAATAATTTACGCTGCAAGATATCTTTTAACTATTCACTTTACTATTTTCGGTTAAAAACTGTTGATAAAATGCATTATTCAGCTACTTTTAGTATTTTTAAGAATAAGTCTGGAAGTACGTTTCCCAACGATGAATATAGTATGTTATTTGTTAAACATTTTTAATTGAAAATTATTTCGTTAGTTATATTGCTGAAAATCTGTTTTTAATGTCTCTCACATTTATTCTTTTGAATATCTGGATAAAATTTGTTTCAGTTGTATTAAAACTGTATATCTTGCAAAGTTTTTCCTTATACCACTTTGTGGATCATCTTGTTTTCTTTTAAATGGACTTGTGAAAATCTTTTCAAAAGTGTTTTGCTCCTTCCATTCAACTTAATTAATAAAGAAAATACATATTGAGTTTTTAGAGTATTCAAAATGAAAAATTAAAAGCTATATTATGTTTGTTAAATCTTTTTGCAGAGAAAAATAAAATGCAATAGTGTGTAAAATTAATAAATAAAATAATGTATCACTTAATTAAAAATTTAATCATTGTTATTGAATAATAATTATTTATAATTATTGTTAATTAATAATGATCAATAATTTATAAAAATTAATAATAATCAATGAATTATAATTAGTAACAATTAATAATTGATGGTAATGAATAGTAAATAATAATTATTAATAATATTTAATGTAAATTGATAAATAATTATGATTAAGAACAAATCATAATTAATAACAATGAATAATTTATAGTAATCAATAATTAATAATAATGAACAAAAAATAATAATTACTGATAATAAATAACAATTGATAATTAATAATAATTAATAATCATCAATAATTATTAATCAATAACAATCGATAATTCATAATTATTACCAGCAATTAATAATAATTGATAATAATGAATAACAATCAATAATTAATAATAATGAATAAAATTCAATAATTAATATTAATTAAGAACAGCCAATAAATTATAATAATAACCAACAGTCAATAATTAATAATAATTAACAACAATTAATAATTAATAATAATTATTGACAATTGATAATCAATTTAATTAATTAAAAATAGATTTATTAAGTCACATAAAATTCATGAAACTTAGTTTTGGTTCATAAAGTTATTATTATTTTTAATGTTTATACTCTAAATAAAAACTCAGTATGTATTTTTTACTAAGTAAATGGGTTTTGAATATTTTTTTAAGCGTGTCATATATTCGTCTGATATATATGTATTTATATAATGTAAATTCTGCATGCAGAAGTCAATCCCTCCACAAGAATGCATATTCAACGAGGGGGAGGACGGAAAAAACGTCGTTTGAATGATAATGACGATCATCAAGAACCAAATAATGATGATAATAATGATGATGGTGATGAAGGAAATCTTGCACACACGCTTGAGGACCACGAAACAAATGATCATAGTAGTCTTTCAAATCAGGGTGGTGGAATGCCTGAAAATTCTAAATTTGTAATTATAAGCAAAGGGTCTAAACATTACCCGCGTTTCAATCTAGATGGTACAGAGATAGAATTGCGTTTCCGGTGGTTAGTGTCGCCACAGAGGTATCCAGAGGAATTTCTTAGTGCGAGAGATAGAGGCAGAAGTGTGATGCAAAAAAAACAAAAAAAAAAAAATATATATATATATACATATTATTCATATTATTATATTATTCATATTTATATAAATATGTAAAATAAATAAAAACTATAAGTTATGCAAGAAATATAATCGAATGATACGTACCTGTGATGCATTCAAAATAGACTAGAACTTTAAAACGTAAAAAGCAGCATCATTATTAGCGCCAAAAACACTTAACTTCACAAAAAAATGTTTTTTTGGATTAACCCAATATACATTTTTTTAGAATAGACGCTGTTTTTAAAATACTTTTAAAAACTTTTGACATATAGGTTAAGAACATCATCGTCGCCATGGAAAACAAATTCAAATAGACGGAACATAACGACGCTGATCGTTGAGCAACTATATGAAAATTGAAAATAGTTCCTCAATTTATTACGGCAGTTTTGCATGCTCATGATTCTCACCTTCCCATCGGGCGCTTTACCCCCGTGATATTGTGTATGAAAGTGCTTAATACGGCAAAATGACAACAAATGAGGATTTGAAATCACTAATGCTCTCAATACAAGCCGACTTACAAAAAAAACACGAAATCCCTATCGGGAGTGACTAATGACACTAAAAACTTAAAAGACTCAAATAAGAAGATTGTAGAAGAACTCTCGACTTGCAAACAAAAGTGTCAAAAACTGGAAAGAAAAAACAAAACTGGAGGGAAGATTAAGTTTCTGCGAAAAGAAAATAGACTACCTGGTCAGTAAGGAAAAGACTAAAAACATTCTACTATTCAATAAAAAGGACTCCTCTGAGGAGAACGCCGATTTACTCGGCACAGTAAAGAAAGTTCTAGACTCTGCGAATATAAACATCGATGATGATAATATTGAAGGTGTCGAGCGCCTTGGAAGAGAAGAGGGCTTAAGACCAATTCTCGTATCATAAACAAATCAAAAATACAAACGGATTATTTTCCAGAATGCACAGTCTTCGCTCGCAAAACGTGGGTTTTTCAAATGACCTTTCAAAGGAACAAAGAGAAGACTGGAAAAAACTCCGCCAACAACTTTTCACTTATAAACAATTACCAGAACAATAGGGAAAGAATCCAATATTCAAGGGCTCAAAAATTACCTTAGACAACAAATCCTATGATCTAACATCGATTCAAAAATATATTAGTAACTGTCACCCAGAGGAAATAAACTCCATGGTATCAAACTACTTATCTGATGGAGAGGAATCAACATCATCAAAAGCCTTAACAATTAGTCGCAAAAGAGGACGCCCGAAAGATTCAAAAACAAACCCAGATAAAAAACGCAAAACAATGCGCGAAGGTCACGCTCCAACAGTATTCTGGGTTCTTTCTTGCAAAGCAATATTGCATTAAAAAAAAGTCAACACAAGAAACATAGCACAAAAATAAATCTCCACCAACTAATCCTCGAATAATCTTTTGGAACTCGAGAGGATTCTCTAACCTCCCTGACCTGCTGGATGAAGTAAACAACAACGATATCATCTGTCTAAGTGAAACCTGGCTCACTTCTCCTTAAAACCTCAAATTAATCATTAGAAATCACAAGAGTAACTTGATCTTCAACCCAACAAGGAAAAAAGTGACGAAAGGCAGAGCGAAGGGAGGGCTAATAATTATTACCAATGCACGGATCTACAAGGCCGAACCATTCTACTTATCAGAAAACACTATCTCCGCCAAAGTATTGGGTAATAAAATAAATATCGTAATTGGTTCTATATATTTCAATCCAAAAATAGATGTAGATTGTTTTACTGTGAATTTAGATGAACCAATAAGACTATCTCTTGCCAAATTTCCTGATTATCACATTTTTATAGGAGGTGATTATAACGCAAGGTTATCTGATCTTAATCAATTTAAGCCAGAATTTTTGACTAATAATGCGAACGTTTTTAATGTAAGGTCAAGCCTTGATGAAAAAATTAATCGTAGAGGGATCAAGTTGCTTGACTGCATGGAAAGTAATGGTCTTATTTTACTTGATGGGAGAACATCTGGATATAATGCAGCCCAAATTAGTTCCACTAATTATAAATGAGCATCTATTATGGATCTTGCATGGACAAACGCTCTAGGGATCCAAATGATCAAAGATTTCCCAGTAATGCTTTCTCCCACAAGATCTGATCACTTTCCAATAGTAATTGCTCTAGACGTTCTACAAAATAATAAATATAATAGAGTACATTTAAAATGGAAAGATAACCTTGCAGACAATTATAAGAATGTCATGAATACCTCGCTATGTATCATAGTAAATGACATCGAAATAATTGAACTAGCGGAAAATTTAATACAGACAATAACAAACACCGCAAATAATGTAGGAATGAAGATATGCACAAATAAAAAACTCGGGCAATCCAAACCGTGGTTCGATTCGGAATGTGTGTCTAGTAAAAGATCTCTTAAAGAATCACTTAGCATTTGTAGGACACAAGATTTGATCCCGGAGGTAGTTGCAATTTATAATAATAGGGAAAAGAAGTATTCAAATCGTTTAGAGAATAAAAAGGAGGCTTATAAAAAATCGCTGTTAGAATCGCTCGCGACTGCGAGAGGCTCTGCTACATTTTGGAAAATAGTTAACAATTTTCGCAGGCGCTTTTCACTTGAAGATCATATCGATTTAAAAACGTGGTACAAATATTTTAGTTCTATGTACCCGCCTATCGATCCTATGTCATATATTCTAGACAACAACAAAGATATATATATATATATATATATATATATATATATTGTGACGAAGTTTTAATTGTGAACAGAAAAATATGTGAAAACAACTTTCTGAGGTTTCGCCGAAGCCGTACCTAACCCCAATGTGCAAAGACCAAACCAATCATACGAGCGGATTCAATTAACTTGCCGTCCACCTAATATCCGAGCCTAGAATAATACCTAGATTGAATCATGTATTTTTTTTCTATACGAAAAACATCGCTGGGAATTCCTGAGAACCCCAGTCCGATTTAGTCACTTTGAAAGAGTAGATAAGGGCACCAAATATATGGGGTCGGTGTGGAGGCTTAATTACGAAGAGGAAGTTCAAGGAGCATCTACAGGGAGGACACCACAGCCGTAATCAAGTTTCTGAAAGTTCGTGTCATCCAGAAAAGGAAGCAGTCGATTAAAATCGACAAACGAAAAACTGACAACTAGTCAACACCAGCAGCCGACAACGGATGTTGACAACCAGGAAAGCCGGCGCGGAACACAAAGCAAGCAAGAAGGCGAACAAGAGGCCGCACCGGCCGCTCATCACCACAAAAGGCGGCTATGTTAAAGCAACCAGAATACGGCCATGTTATAAGAGGCCGGAAGGCGGCCATATTATAAGCGGCCGAAAGGCGACCATGTTATAAGCGGCTGGATGGCAGCCATGTTATGAGTGGCCGGAAGGGGGTCAAGTTTCAAGCAACTAGAAGAGATAATAATATTTAGTAATAATATTTAGTTTATAGATTAAGTTCGGGGGAGATGCATCATCAAGGGAAGCGGGACTTAGCTGAGTGGCCACGAGGTAGGCAGTCATCTTTCTAACCGGGGAAATCAGTGTTCTCATCCTCGACCCTGGAGGCCCACGTGATACGATGGACTGTGACTGATTGCAGTTTCCTCGTTAAATTCAATATAGTGAGACCGTGTGGGACTCCCTCGACAAACAAAAGTGGAGAAGTGCTTGGCTCCAAGCCCGACTCTAGCCTAGTTGAGGCGGGCGTCTCTCAAGTGTAAAAGATGTGGGCACACGACGATGGACGCCGGAGGGCGTCGTGTCTAGCACGGGTGTTTCACACGGCCATTTCGGACTGTAGTGGATTTCTCTTAGTAATTGTTCGTCTTTTCTGTCAGTGAAAACGTTAGATTGTTCTTAAAAAGCAGTAATGATCCAATAGACAATTAACGAAATTTCAAGTAATCTTCTTTGGGAACACACGGAAGTGTTCATTTATTTGACGTTATTTCATTTAGGTTAGGTTGTATGATAAAATTATTAAGATGATTAAACCTAGATATTTATTCGATTATTTTCAAATGTAACACACAAAAGTTGACTTCTCTCTCGTTTCAAAGTTTCCACCCCCTCTCTCGTGCATAAGCAGTGAGCTGGCCGACCTGCCAGTCTCGACAGGACCGGATCCAGCGAGGCTCGGATAGGGATAACCCTATCTCGCGACAACTAAATAATAATCAGAGAGGTGTGTTTCAGGGCGACAACATGAGCCCTCCCCCCTTTTGCCTCACATTATTGCCACTATCTCTCGCACTTCGCCATTTCGAAGGCTACCTCTGCGGCAAACCTCGAAATCGAAAGCATAAGGTCACTCATGTATTTTACATGGATAATCTTATGATCTATGCTAAAAATCAAGAGAAACTACATCTAGCTCTAGACATTGGCAAAGAGTACACTCAAGAGATTGAAATGGAGTTTGGGTTAGAAAAATGCGCCAAGGTTTATTTGAAGAAAGGGAAACTTAATGGCGTCCCGGAAGACCCTGAGCTCGTCGACAGAAGCGCTATACGACACCTTGGCGCTGGAGAGACCTGTACATACCTAGGCGTGCCATAGAGATGAATTCAGGACGTGACATCTATAAAGGATACTCTCCGATGCAGATACAAACGTCTCATCAGACAGATTTGGTCTTCCGAACTGTCGGCGCGGATCAAAGTATCTGCGACAAACATGCTCAACTCAAGGTGTATTCTAATGATTTCAAGATAATTAAAATTTTTTTTTTTAACATTCAGTGATATCGTGAGAATTCGACAAATTCAGAGTAGTTTAAAGAGTTTATAAAATTTCGAAACAATTCAGAGAATTCAGATGAATTCAAAGAACTTGAAAGAATTCAGAGAAATCCGAAAAATTCACAGGTTTCAAATAAATTGACAGAATTCAAAATAAATTTAGATAATTTAAAAACATATAAATAATACCAAGTAATTCATAGAATTTAAAATATATCACAGAAGTAAACAGAATTCAGACAACTTAAAAATTCTCAGAGAATTTAGAATAATTTAGGAGAGTTCATGGAATACAAAAGACTTGCAGAAATTCAAAGCAATTCACGGTGTTTTATAAAGATTTCAAGAGAAGTGAGAAAAAAAAACGTTAAAATTTCTATAGAATTTATGTGAATTCTACAGTATTCTAGTGATTTTAAAATAATTCAGAAACATTTTAAAAATTCAGTGATACCGTGAATTCAACAAATTCGAAACAGTTTAGAGAGTTCAGAAAATTTTAAAACAATTCAGAGAATTCAAAGAATTTGGAAGAGTGCAGAGAATTCGGAAGAATTCAGAGAGTAGCGGAAGAATTCATAGAATTCAGAAGAATTCAAAGAATTAAGAAGAATTCAGAAAATTCGGAAGAATTCACAGAGTGCAGAAGAATTCACAAACTTTAAAAGCATTCAGAGAATTCAAAAAAATTATAGAATTTC
Organism: Andricus grossulariae; assembly: GCA_011634705.1. NCBI lineage: Eukaryota > Metazoa > Arthropoda > Insecta > Hymenoptera > Cynipidae > Andricus > Andricus grossulariae. The sequence goes on along the minus strand of JAABKJ010075445.1, from coordinate 69,203,986 downwards.
AAAAGAATTTAGAGAATACAAAAGAATTCATAGAATTCAAAAGATTTCAGAGAATTTTAACATGAGGATAGGAGACAACTCTCCTTTTCAAAAGTGTTATTTTTGTCGAGGGACTTTTTCTGCAACCAGAAGACTTTTATGGCATATTCTGCAAATCAGTGCATGCTATGGTCAGTCATTTTTTGTGAAATTTCCAATATTGAGTTTTTTCAATTAGCTTGGGTCGCGATCGAAACAAATAGAAACTAGAGTTATCAAAAAATGATGTTGCACTCCTATCAACAAAACATATCCAAAATTTGAATTTTAAATTTTCCTATACCTAAAAATTAAATAATTTGAAATTTCACGTACTTAGATTTGAAGCATTGGTGAAATAATACGTATTTGATTCATATGTCGCTTTCCAATAGTAATAAAATATAAATTATTTCAAATTTTCAATTCAAAAATATCAAATGCTTAAACTTTCACCCCAGGCGATTTGAAATCAAAACAGTTTTCTCTCAATAAAGTTTCACTAATTCTCATTCTGAAAGATGACCGAGAAACTCTGGTTCAAATTGTTATAAAGGCATGGAATTGTTTGTAATAGTTTCTCCTCTGTGATGGAAATTTTTTTTTTATTGTATATCCGGTATTTTTTGAAAAATTCAGCTAATCAAGTTTTTCTCTTGATTTCTGATGAGAGATTTCCCACTGTTTCCATATCTGAAAAGAAAAAACGAAGATTTATAAAAAAAAGTTCTTCTGCGTTTCTCTTTTTGGCACTGAAAAATTTTTAATAATGGTGTATAATTTTGTACAAATGTTATCTTTCAGCTTGAAAACTCAGCACGGAAAATATAGATGGTAATTACAATGTTTTAAAATGTGGGGGGGGGGGAATACTGATTTTATTTTAAACATATGTAAAGCATCTGAAGACAGACTTTACTTTTTTTCAGTTCTACTATTTGTTTAGAGAAATTAAGTATTTTGTCGAAAATTTATTCGTCTTTTTTTGTAGAAAATTCCACTTCTTTGTTCAAAATTTATCTTTTTTGTTAAATATGCTAAAACTCTATTTAATTATTTGAAGATCTTTCTTTTTGAAAAATTAACATATTGTGTTGAAAATTTGATTGTTCTGTAGAAAGCTCGTTTTTCCAGTTTAAAAATTCAAGAATTAGACAGAAAATTAAACTATTTAGTTGAAAATTTCTAAAATTGGGTTTAAAATAAATTTTTGTGGGAAATTGAACATTTTTGTTCAAAATCCTTATTTCCCGGTTAAAAAATCAACTAATTTTTCAAAATATGAAAACGGAAAACCGCAAAATTTTCACAAAATAAGTGAATTTTCAACGAAGAGAGGCAAAGTTTTAACAAAAATGAAATAGTTAAATTTTCAGTTAGAAAAATTGCCTTAGAAAAAATTCCTAAACTAGAATGGTTAGAATCTCAACCAACAAGGTAAAATTTCAACCAAACAATATGAATTTTCAACCAGAGTCGACTTTTCTACTAAAAAATATCAACTTTCGAAACAAATAATTGAATTTTCTACTAAAAAGGACGAATCTTTCAACTCAATAGTTCAATTTTTTACTCAAAAGATAAATATTAAATAACGAGCTCAATTTCCAACTAGAAAAGAAATTATTCTCAATTAAAAAGTTGAATTTTCAATTAAAAAGGATATTTTCCGGCAAAAATATTTTAATTCTTCTCAATCCAAAAGCATTATTTTTAACAAATTGTTGAATTTTCAACAAAGTACATTATTTTTCAACTAAATGGTTCAAAGAAAAATGAATACATTAAACCTCGCTAGTCGAAAACATTAACATATTTTCTAAAAATAAGATTAACTTTCTACCAAAGAAGAAGAAGTTTCAACCAAAAAATTAAATTTTCCACCAGAAGGACGAAACTTTCATCCAAAGACAAATTCGAAACAAAATACGTGAACATTTAACCAAAAAGTTGAATTTTTAACTAAAAAGGAGAAGTTGAACCAAGAAATATTTATCAATCAAGAAAGAACAGAAATTTCTGCCAAATTGTCAATGTTGCAATTTCAAAAAGAAATGTTAACCAAAATAATTTAATCCTCATCCAGATAGGATTAACTTTCAAAGAAAAAGTTGAATTTTCAAATAAAATTATGAAATTTTAACTGAGTTTATAAATTTTCAAAAATTCCATTGATTTCCGTAAAATTGGAATGAATTTAGAGAAATTTGAGGTAAACGCTAAGAATTCGATGAAATTCATAAGAATCCAAGATGAATTAAAAATCATTAAAATGAATTAAAACCAATTTACTAGTACGAGAAAAGTGCTATGAATTCAGTAAGTTTTTAATGAGCTTAGACAAATTCCAGGGAATTCAAAAGAATTTGATGAAATGCCTAAAAATTCAAGGTGAGGGTAAAAGACTTTCGGATCAATGAAATAAAAACTGTTGAATTTTTTTCATCACATTCATTGAATTAAGTAGAATTGATTAAATTTAGAATTCAAGTAAATTAAAAAATTCAGAAATATACCAACGAATTTAAAAGAATTCTAGGTAAATTAATAGGAATTCAGGGCAAGTTTCAAGAGATAATTTCAAATCTCCTCGAATGTTTGCAACCCTACTAATTTCTAACAAAAAAAGTGACTAATGACTACAAAACAATTTCAAAAATTGAAATAAATTGCAAAAACTTTTTGAAATCGAAAAAATCTATTTATTTCAGTAAAATGTCAGTAAATTCAGAGGAATCGAAAAGGAATTAAAAGAATTGAGAATAAATTAATAATAATTCAAGAAAAATTCCAAATGAATTGCAAAAAATATTTAAAAGTCTTTTCAAATCTTTGAAACCCTACTTTCAACCAAAGAGGTGCATTTTTAATCTAAAAAGATGGATTTTCAATGAAAAATGTAATAGTTGATATTTTAAAGAAAAAGATTTTAATTTAAAATAAAAAACAGTTGCATTTAACCAACAAAGGCAAATTTTTAACAAAATACTTGAATCCTCATCTAAAACAGATTATTTTCAACTAAAGAATTTGAATTTTAACCAAAAATTATATTTTCTTCCAAAAAAGACGAATTTACAACAAAATACATCAAGTTTCAACCAAATAGTTACATTTGATACCAAATTGTTTAATTTTTCAGCCGAAAATATGAATTTTTTTACACAGCAGTTTAATTTTCAACCCGAAACCAAAGAGATGAATTTTCAACAAAATAGTTTAATGTTCAATAAAATAGTCTAATTTTCAATTTAAAAAAATGTATTCAAGAAAGAAATAACATTTTAATCAAACTGTTGAATTTTCAACCAAGAAGTATGACTTCAACAAAATTGTTTCATTTTCAACAATGTAATTCGATTTTGAACCAAATAATGAAATTTGTAAATAAAAAATATGATTTCTTAACGAAAAATTTAATAGTAGACTTTTCAACCGAGAAGAATGAACTTTAAACCAAAAATAGTTGTATTATCTTATTAGGTTCTATTAATTAAGTTCGCATTTAAGTGGACAAATAAAAAGAAGGTGAAAGACTGCGATAAATAAATAGGAATTTTGATAATTTATAGTCTAAAGAAAAACACTTTAAATAAACATTGAACTTCATTTTTAATACTCGAAAAATTTTATGACACTATTTTTACACTTTTTTTTTAAATTTTGACGCTATTTACACTATTTTTGATCTCTAAAGTGAGTCCGAGGCCTGTGCATGAGTGCACATTTGTGCACAGACCTTTTAAAATTAAACCTCAAAGGCATCGACAACTTTAATTTAGTGATTGTGAATTCTCTTTCGTTAAAGCTCCTTTGGATTGAACGAACACATTCTCATCACGTATCTCGTGCTTCGTACTCGATTTATTCTAAAGTGCGAACTTTTCTCAGCTCTATTATATCAAATGTATATTTTATTTCTATACCTCGGTCTGGGACTGCTTATCATTTAATAGGTTTTCAATTTTTTAAAAATTATAATTAAAAGACAATGCAAATACTTTTGTTTCAATACCAATGCATATTACGAATTGTAATAATATAAATTTATTGAAATGATATATTTTTCAGGGTAGCTGAGAATTAAAATTAGTGCAAAATAAGGAACAAATATTAAAGTTATCATGAAAAATAAAAATTGTACTTTATTTTGTAATATCTGAATAAGCAGCCTCAGACTGAGGTACAGAAATAAATATAATATACATTTGATATAATATTGTTGAACATAATATAGAAAAGTTCGCATTCTTGACAAAATCGAGTGCGAATCATGAGATACGTGATGAGAATGTGCTCGTTAAAGCCGAAGGAGCTTTAACAAAAGAGAATTCACAACCACCAAATTACAGTTTTCTTGAAAATTCCTCTTTTTAATTTAAAAATTAACCTTTTGTAGTTGAGGATTTAAATAGTTTATTGAAATTCGAATTTTTTGATAGAATTAAACGGTTTTTGATTAAAACTTAAAATATATAAAAGTTAATAACTCAAATATTTGGTTGAAAGTTCATGTATTTGATTGAATTAGAATTTATTAATTAAAAAATAAAAATGTTTAGGTTTAAATTATTTTTGTTTGGTTGAAGATCCAACAATTTGGTAGAAAATCAAACTATTCGGTTGAAAATTAAATTTTGGTTAAAAAATAATATTTTTGGTTAAAAAATCCAACCGTTTTGTACATATTTCGTCCTTTTGGCTTTAAAATTCAACAATTTTGTTGAAAATTAATGTGTTTTGTTGAAATCTCGTGTTTTTTTGGTAGAATATTAATCTTCTTGCTTGAAAATTAATCTTTTAGTTAAAAATTTATATTTTTTAGTTGAAAATTAAATTACTTGGTTGAAAGTTGAATTAGTTTCTTAAAAATTCATTTTTTTTTAAATTTCACCTCCTTGGTTGAAAATTCAACTATTTCATTTTACAAACAAATTTATCATCCAGTTTAGAAAATCATCTTTTGGGTTAAACTCTTTTTCTTTTGAAAATTAATTTTTTAAGATCCATAATTTAAGTTGAAAATTCATTTCTTTTGTTGAAAATGTAACTGTTTTGTTCAAAATTAAATTTTTCTGGTAGAAAATTAACTTTTTTGTTAAAAATCATATTTTTCACTTTTGGGCGAAAATTGATATTTTTATTTAAAATTGATTTTTTCTGTTTGAAAATCAACGTATTTTATTTAAAACTCATGTTTTTTGGTAGAATATTAATCTTCTTGCTGGAAAATTAATCTTTTTGGTTGAAAAGTTAACTATTTTGTTACGAATTTATCTTTTTTATTTGAAAATTAAAGGTATTGGTTGAAAGTTGAACTAGTTTCTTAAAAATTCATTTTGTTTTTGTAAAATTCACCTTTTTGGTTGAAAATTTAACTATTTCATTTTACAAAAAAATTAATCTACCGGTTTAGAAAATTATCGTTTGGGTTGAACTCTTTTTTTGAAAATTATTTTTAAGATTCATCATTTCAGTTGAAAATTCATATCTTTTGTTGAAATTGTAACTATTTTGTTGAAAATTAAATTTTTTTGGTAGAAAATTAACTTTTTTGTTAAAAATTATATTTAATTAAATTTTATTCAGAAAAAAGATCTTCTCCTTTCACTCCGCTGGGATTCGAACACCAGGTCAACTGATTTAATCTCTGACCCCGTAAATGCTTTCGCATTACTCTCAGCTTCCTCTTAGGAGGTGACTCTTGAAACGCCACGCATCTTGCTCTCCCCGCTAGGTGGTCGGTCCGGGGCTTGTCCTCTCTTCTGCTACGCAGGTAACACTGTGGAGTACTATTGCACTTTTCAGCTGAATGTACCCCGACGTCGCATCTCCAGCAACTCGTGACCTTGCCTGGATCATGCAGATCGCTGTCAGGTGGCCGTAGCCTTGACGGCTGTAGCACCTAAACACCTGCAAACTCCTTTCTTACTTTTCAGAACCACCTTGAGGTGTCTTGACTTGAGAAACCTAGAGGCAATCTCTTTGCTAAGCACCACATAAGTATGCGGACTTCCTCTGCCAGCCTTTTTTCGTCAAGCTAACCTTTATCTAGCCAGGCTGGGACTCACCTAAATGTATTTTCACGGATTCCCTTACTTCCGATTTCTGTGTTGTTGGGACGAGGTCGAGAGTCTCCTTTTCGATGTCGGGAACGAGTTTGCGCACTTTCACCCCATTCCTGACAGCTTCCCTGATGGGAGAGGTCAGTTTTGCCTTACCCTCTGCTTCATTTTCCGCCTGGGTGACGATGTTGCTGTTTTCCGTTAGCAGAATACCCTTGATTTTTGAACAAAGGGTGTCTGGTTTCACTGCGGTCTCGAGGTTTTTTAAGACATCGGCGTAGCTTGAATCCTTAGCCGGTTTTATAAGAGCCGCTCGAGGTCGCGCTCATATCTCGTTCTCTCCCTTCTTCTGATGCCTGATTTCAGGTTTATCTTTCCAAATGACGATCTTTGCGGCAGCGAGTGCAGCTTCCTGAACCCAAGCCTTGAGCTTATTTGGCAACACTCTAGTCATGCCGACCTCCGTGGGGCTCACGGTAGGGTTCTCTTGTGCTCTTCTTGTGCAAGAGAGCACGTTTTTGCCTCAGTCTATATCGCCGGCTAAGTCCCCTTGCTGGGCACATCTTGACGCCCTGCTTTGTTTTATGCCTTCGCTATATTTCCGCGAAGTGTGTCGCACATGTGCGATTCAAAGTCATTGAACTATATCTTCATCAAGTTGGTATTCGCATCCAAAACGGCTAGCTGTTACTGCACATCTTGTACTCCGTCCCTGATTGAAAGGTACTTATTTCTTCTTATCTTGCAGAAGGACTATATTGTATAAACGATGTCCTGCATGCATTTCAAAGCCTTCATGTGTTTTTGAAACACTCCATGTATTCCACCGTGTCAACTAGCGCCTCCAACTTCTGACTCCTGTCCGTTTTCTCCATGATCTCTAATTCTCCTCAAAACATCTCCTCACACGTTCTTTCATTCAATTGTGCGTTCTCCACATTTGTTCCCACGTACGGCTAGGGAAATTTAAGCCCCCCATCCCCCCACCTCATGTATAGCCCAGCAACCTTGGGTAACGTTTAAATACTCTAAGAGGCGGCCATCCCTGGACCATTGCCCGTGACTGCTCATTTAGTTGTGCAACCGTGTTTAGTAGAAACCCTAGGCAAAGCGCCCATTTGTTTGCAACCTAAAAACGCACCTGGTAGCCAAATATATTATTATTAATGATATACTAATACCAATGCATGAGTGGTGACTTGATTACCCTATCTGTATTATGGCGAAAATATAGTTTGTTCAACACTGTCTTACTTCGCGAAATTTGGATCAATTGATTTTAGACCATCTGTATTCAAAAATATAAGATTCCAGCATACTGAAACCATCAAAACCTCAAAACTCACTTTTTAGGCATCAGGCCCTTTTCTTCGGAGCCGATCACACATATAGAACAAAAATTAAATTTAAATGTGGCTTTTTGTTTCTCATCCTTATAATCATATTATGATCTAATCCTCTTCTAGTTAACAGCCACTGGAATATCATAATCGTACACAGCATCTCCAGTCATTTTTTCTACAAAAGTAGTAACATAAAATAATAGCGCGCGCACACTCTGCAGTCGTCAAAGTGAACTTTACTGGCCTAGGCAGGAAAGTTACCCCACCACCGGCAAAGATCTACTTCACTATTTCAAATCAAGCCCATAAAGCAAGGAAATTGTACTTGCTTCACATAAATATATAAATAGTATGATACCTATACAGAAGTTCATTTGCCCCTCTCAGCAAAATGAGTCCGGATAGTCCGCATGTTTATGTATGTTCGTGGCACGATCGAGTCTAAACGTACAAACCTGGCAAGAAGAATGGGGACATGGGTTTCGTCTGGACGTATAAACAATATCTTGCTCATACAAGCCGCATTGTGCAAAAATAAATCGAATTTATTAACATAGTTATTTTTAAACGAATTATGTAAACTAGGTACAATTCAAATAAAATATAATATATTTTCAAGAAACCTTATTTAAATATTACATCTTCATTGTATTATTCTAATTTATTTACTCCATTGCTTTACTGAAATTTTTTTAAATAATTGTGTAAATAGGCGTAGTAAAGATCTTTTAAAGAAAGATGGCAAAGTAATCCAATACAAAATTCTTGGTTCAGGTGGCGCCGGTAAAACAGAATTCAATCGGTGTAACAGTTATTCATAGTTCTTAATAATCGTTTACATCACAGATTGCACCTAAAAATAACAAATTTCAAACGTATTCTTTCATAGTACAACGGTATTCTTGTAACTGTATACGCTCGTCTGTTTCTGAAACCGCTTTATCTTTAGTTTCATTCTGGAAGAAATATTTTAATACAAATTTATATTCTATTTTTCCCATTATGAATTTTTCAATTTATCAAGTCAATTATCAACTTAAAAAAAGAAGAGTTTCTAACATAAAAATCAAAAGGGACGTACGGGGTTTCCTCAAGTGCATCGGAGACTTGAAACGCAATAGAAAACGCATCAGCAAACGCATTCGGAATCGACAGTGGATCACTCAATTTTCTCAGACCGTAATACATAGACTTTGATTGTATTGTGGAAGATTTGTTATTGTTTATAAATTTCCAGAAAGATTTAAGGTTGACTTTTATGTCCTTCTCAATGCCACTGATGTAACGGAGGTGATCTCTTTTTATTGTTTTGCTAATGTTATGCGAGAGAAGTTTTATCTTATCTATGTAATACATCGGGTCCCCATGCTTACTTCTTTTCAAAAGGTTATCTTTGATGGATATATCAGTTATAAGAGATTGGGCAACCAAGATGGGTATTTCTTATGTTGTAAGATCTTGAATCTAAAGATGGGAACATAGTCTCTATTGAGCTGGAATAAAACATCAGTAAATGCGGAGTAGGCCTCCTCCACATCATCAGTAAGCTACAAAAAAGACCAATCAATATCAGCGAGACCTATATACTATGCAGAGGCGTTAATTTTCTTGAAGTAAAGCCTAGGGTGATGCAGTTTGTGGACTGCGCTAACAAACCTTGAACAGTACCTAGGTTTAGGGTAGTATCTCGTGATATAGGGGAATGGTAAGCATTTTCCGGGACTAATGGTATACATGACATTGACGATTCGTGAAAGTAAGGTCCAAACATTGATAATTTTTATGTAAGACTGCATTTCTGTCCACCAGACCAAAGACTTTAGAATATTGAGTAACTGACCAGAGTTTTTCTGATTCAAGTTGCCAAGTGTGAAGTCTATGAATTTAAAAGCAATAAAATTCCCAATAATCGCTATGTTAGGGCATTTAAGTCATGGAGGTCTTGTAGGAATTCAAGGAAGGCTAAGAACTGCAAAGATGTAACATCGGGTGCAGAATAGATTGCGAATAAAATTATCGGGACACAAATTTTATATTACTTTAAGGCCTACGATGTTAATAGTATTATGAAGTTCACGAATGGGTGCTAGGCTAATATCAGTACGATGTAAATCTGGTTGCACACCGACAAGCACTTAACCCCCTCTTTGTCTGATCCGGCAATCCCAGAAAACATCTAAAAGGTAACCATGAAAAACACTATGGTCCAGGATGGCAGGTTCCCACCAAGACTCAGTGACAATAATGAGGTCGTCGTGATTAATATCGGGGAAACTGTGAACTACACTGAACCTAGTATCATTGCCACATGTGCTCTGGTGGAAACAGACAATTATACCTGATTCAGATGTTCTGCTGTTGTGGGTTGGCATTTGTACGGTCGAAGTAAGCCTGAAGACCGTTGGAATACCTCGGCGATTCTGGATGCGTAGATTCTTTTCTCCGGTACTGAATCTGGCCGCTAGTTCCTTCTTGGCCCGACTGTATTTTTCTTGTTGTAGTTGAGTCGGGTGGTTTGACACACTCAAGTTCAACAATTGAGCTGGTATTTTCTGGGACAGTATCGCATCCACGAAAGCCTTTCGAACTTGCAAATCAAACTATTGAGTTGTTAAAATCACTTTAACAGGTCTGGGCCTTGAAATTGTCTGGGAAAATTTCCCGATACGCCAGGTTTTAAACTCATCCAAAACAATCTTATCCGAGAGGAAGGATTGAGAAAGGCTAAAGATAGTACATTCATTTTGAGCTTGAGGAGAATCACTCTTTGGCGTGAGCACAGGCATAGCTTCTGGGAGGCCAAAAATGATTAAATTATTTTTGCGCATCATACGGTCTTCAAACTCACAGATGATATTCGAAGATAGCCCCTGTGTCGGTTGAGAGTGGTTCTCACCCTGAAGTTCAACGACTTCAACCTCTAGATCTTCGATCCTTATTGTGTTTTAGGCAATGTTGGATTCGCAATCTGAGAGCCTTGGGTTAAAGGCTTGAAGATCCTGCGATAAGTCAGACACAGCTTTGTCTACCTACCCCGAATCAGCTAACATGTATTCTTTCACGGTAGCAAATTCGTCACGAATTAAAGCCTGCTGACCTAGGGTCCAGGAGAGGAGGGGAAGTCAGAGCATTTTTTGTAGCTGACATCTGGAATCAACGTAGTTCTTCTAAAGCAACCTGGATGATAGGGGGCTTGGCGACTCGTGCAAAATACTTTATCTTTGACCACTTTGTCTTTGCATACCACACATATAAAATTTTTATCTTGCCACGGAGGTACCTTTAATCCAGGATAACCAGAAAATATATCTTGGGTACTCATCGTGAATACCGTATATATCCAAGCATTAGCAAAAAGGAGTGTGTCATAGTAAACATTGTGTGATACGCGTCGCTGAGTGAATGATTCAGATGGAGAGCCACTACACGCACTAACACATGTATAGAGCATATAACGAAAACCTAATCACAATAAGAGAAAAAGAGTCGAATTGGCACCTTTACTCTTGTGTTCCAAAAAAATAATCTTATATAGAAAAATTTAGTTTGAAGTTTAAAAAAAAAATAATTTTCATAAAAACAACGAATTTTGAATAAAATAGTTCAATTGTCAACTAAGGGGACGAATCATTAACAAAAAATGAAATATCTCAGGATCTATCCTTAATGATCCTTCAGAATTGGAAATCTGATCAGACGTGGAGAATTGTTGTTTACAATTACTATTTCAAAATTTTTTAAGATTGGTGAACGGGTTCCTAATGGGCATTCCTTTGTTTCTTCTGTTGTCATCTCTTTGATTACGCTGGTGTTCATGTTTACTATTGCCCGTTTGTGCAACCCACCGTCAAGATGAAGACCGGAGTATAAACGATCCTCATATTTGGCATTTAGAGGAAAAACTGATTTCTATGTGAATAGCGAATGTGCTTATCAGTGTATCGAATTAATATCTTGGTGTTTCGTCAGAGTTTGTATATGCTAAATCAATTGTTATGTCATTAATAATAGGCGTCGAACTTGTCTTGCCGAGATAATTATGTTTATATTTCATATATCAGTCAAAGAAAAGAAATTCAGTTTTCCCAAGAGAGGCAACTTTATGAGTAATAATGCGATTCTTGTGAATAGCTCTAGAATAAAAATCTGAGTGCCAAACAGAAATTTGAAAGAGGTTCAGAAAAAGCTGATTAACGGATTTCCATTTTAATTATTACACAAGTTCTTATTGAAACTGGTGTAACTGGGAAAATACCAGAAGCTAGTTTAATGTTTGAGGACACTAGCTAAAAAATTATAGTTTATTTTTACAAGCTTATATTTCGACATTTCATTTATTTTTATTTTAACTATTTAGTTTTCTCTCGTTCTTTGAAAAATAATCAAAAATTTCTGATGAGAACTTCCAGGTAAAAAAGTTCATTCATAAAAATAAACATGAATTCGATTTTCTGACCATGCCATCCTTTACCTATGCCTTTGTAGCTTCACAATTCTATTCTTCTCGCTTCCATCGAATATTATAAAATTTTGAGCTAAAAATAAGTATATAATCGAAAAAAATTTTGTTCTCAATTTTATAAATCAAGTGCGTGATTAAGTAATTTTGGTTTGACAATACACATAGAACTTCTTGAAGTTTCCTTAATGAAGAAACCTTAGCTTTCCTTTGAGATCAAAATGAAACCGAAAAATTTTCATGATTGCATTTAGAATTTTGAAATTTAAAAACTGTTAACTGAAATTTTTTAAACCTGACTATAATAGGCAAATTTTCGAATTAAGGTAGATACCAGCTGTTTTTATTGCTTAGGCGATTTTAAATTGATAGAGGTTGGAAATAATCAATTTGAATTTCGTAACATTAGTCAATTTCTAGACGTTTGAAATTCAATAATTTCTAATTTATTAATTATTTATGTTTTTTAAATACAAGCGATGAATAATTGAGGATTTAAAAAATATTAATATTCAAAACATAATGGTATTTGTCTGACTCTGTTTGAGTAACAAGCGCCCATTATACAAGATTTTTCTCCTACGGATCAGCAAATAAAACGTTGCAAAAATTTGTTGAGACAGTTAAGATTTACAGATACTTAAAAAAATGCAGCACCCACGCTTTTTTATTCGCTCCTGGTTTCGAAATAAATAAATCCCTAATTTATCAATAGTGAAACTTGATTGCCTTGAAAAATAAATAACAAGAACATAACAATAAATAACAGGGTTATATTTCAAATCCGAGTTTAATTTAAAAAAAACGGTTATCTTCAACTAAATAGTCGAATCTTTAAATTAAAAAGATCAACAATAGATAATTTCATATAAAAGAGACCAATTTCCAGCAAAATGGTTGAATTCTCAATCAAAAAAGATTATTTTCTAGAGACGTGTATTATTTACCAAAAAAGATTACAGAAAGAAAATAACTTTAATATTTGTTTCTTATTCTGCACGTATTTTTATTCTTAACTACCATAAAGAATGTATCATTTCAATAAACTTATATTATTAATATTTATGGTACGCATTGATATCAGAACATATGTGTTTTCATAGTATTATTTTTTTTTTGCTTGAAAATTCAAATATTTGGTTTAAAGTTGAACCGTTTCACTAAAAATTGGTTGTCAATGCTGCTCTTTGGTTTAAAATTACTTTATATGTTGTAAAAAATTCGTCTTTAAATTAAAAATTCGTATCTTTCGGTAGAAAGTCAATTCCAGATGAAAATTAAACTATTTGGGAATGTAAATTATTTCGTATTGAATACTATGGTATTTACAATAAGCTTATTCAAGAGAAAGAATTTTCCCATTAATCTCCTCTTGTCATAAAAAATCACCACAAAATTTTTAAATAGGATTCTTTTTGTACAAGGAATTGATTCAATAAATAAGCTTAGTAAATATTTGTTATGGGCAAAATAAATCGATAAGTAGGAGGAATAAAAACAACTAAATTGTTAAAATAAAGACCACAGTATAAACGATCCTGATTTTTTGCAACTAAAGGGAAAACTGAATCCTACGTTAGTAAAGCATTGGGTTAACATTGTATCGAATGAAATATTCTGATGTTTTATAAAAGTATATATATCACATACTAATCGCAATCTCATATTTAGGAGTATAGATATCGCCTATATTTTTCAAAAAAATAATATTGCTTTCCTGAAAAGTGTAATTAAATACATTCACCAGTGACTCAGTAGTGCTCGAACTTCTCATCGAATTTTTTTTCAAATTAGTCAGTATAAAATTCCTAAATCCGAAAATCTTTGTTACCTGTGAAATATCATACATGTTCCTCTAATATGTACGATATTTCAGAAAATATGAAAAGTATATTGACAATTAAAATACAGTCCAAGCTCCGAGCAGTGCCGTTCCGAGCAATGCCGCTTCTCCGATTTCTCGCTCGAGCGCTACCCCCACCACTTTAGCGTCGTTCGCGATCGATGCATTTCATAACTAACGCTCCGAGGAGTGCCGGGAGCGAAACGGCCGAATCTGAAGGTTTTTCTAAGGCCAAACCTTGAAGTTGTTCAGTCAAACAAATTGTTCATTTTATTATACATATAAGAAATTAAATATTACGAAATCTGTTCGTTATTCAAAATTATTTTTAATCCACTTTAACATAGCGAGTACACGAAGTGCGAAAATCTAGAGGAACCGAGCTTCAAGCGTCAGGTAAATGTGTCCGAGCGCGTAGCGCGAGGGGAATACATTATCGAACGCGAGATGAATACCAAATCGAGCGCTAAGCGCAAGATCCAACAGGTGCGCGTTTGAAAATTCATTTTTCTTGTTTGACAATACTTATTTTTTGAGTTTAAAAATTCAAATATTCTATTCAAAATTTATTTATTCAAAAAAAAAGATATCTTTTTCGAATTAGAAATGTAACAGTTTTTTAAATAATTAGTTTTTTAGTTTGAAAATTGACCTATTTTTGGTTGAAGTTTATCCTTTTTTGTTGAAAAGTTCGCCCATTTGATTGAAAATTCATCTTTATAGATTGACAATTCAAATCTTCGGTTGTAAATTATTTTTTGTTGTAAATTTATATTTTGGGGTTGAAAAGTCAACTTTTTTTTAGAATGTTATTTGTATGGTTTGAAAATTAAACTGGTTTGTTAACTAAACATCATTTTATGTTAAAAATTGTATTATTTTCTTGAAAAAAGTTAACTTTTTGGTTGAAAATAAATTTGTTTGTAGACAATCTATATTTTCAGGTTCAGAATGCAATTTTTTGTTGAAAATTTATATTTTTAGTTTAAAAATCCAACTGTTTTGTTTAAAATTATTATGTTTTGGTTGAACATGCAACTGTTTGATTGAATCATATTTTTGGTCTAATAATTAAATTTTTTAGTTGAAACTTTGCCTTTTCGGCTTGGAAAATTTCGTTTTTTTTTTGGGTTAAAAGTTCAACTATTTGGTTGGAGACTCGACTTTTCTGTAGGAAACTGTTTCTGTGTTTTAAAAATTTAACTGCTTTATTAAAAGTTTATCTTCTTGGGATTAATATTCTATTATTTTTATCAAATATTCAACTGTTTGTTTGAAAATTAACTTTTTTTCTGAAAATTCTTATTTTTGGATGAAATTAAATTCAACTTTATGATAGAAAAGTTGTCTTGTTGGCTTAAAAATTCAATTGTTTTCTTGCGAGTTTGTTTTTTTTGTTTGTAAATTCGTTGTTTTTTTTGTTGTTGAAAATTCGCATTTTCGGATTTAAATGTTCAAATATTGCGTTAAAAAATTATTTATTTGATTGCAAATTCATCTTTATAGGTTGAAGATTTAGATATATAGTTTAGAAATAATTTCGCTTAAAATTTATCTTTGTTGATAGAAAATTAATGTTTTTCGGTTGAACATGCAACTATTTGGTTAAATCGTATTTTTGGCTAAAAATGGAATTTTTGTTGGCACTCTGTTTTGTTGACTTAAAAATTCAATTTCTATATTGAAAGTTTATCTTTTAGGCTTAAAAATTGGTTTTTTGATTGAAAAATACAACTGTATTCTTGAAAGTTTGTCTTTTTCGTTTGTAAATTCTTTTTTTTTTTTGGGTGACAATTTGTATTTTCGGATTTAAAAATTCAAATGTTTCATTAAAAATTGATTGATTTTTTTAAATACATGTCTTTTGAATTAAAAATTTAATTGTTTTTTTAAATAATTTTTTTTTCTTTGGGAAATTGAATTATTTTAGATTGAAGTCTATACTTATTTGTTGAAAAGTTCGTCCATTTGATTGAAAATTCATCTTTATATGTTGAAAATTTGAATATTTGGTTGAAAATTAATTTTGTTGTTGTAAGTTTATATTTTGTTATCGGAAATTCAACTTTTTATAGGAAGTCGTTTGTGTGGCTTAAAAATTAAATTGGTTTGTTGACTGTTCTTTTTGGGTAAAAAATTCTATTATCTTTATAAAAAAAGTCAACCATTTGGATGAAAAATAACTTTTTTGTTGACAATCCATGTTTTCAGTTTCAAAATTTAATTATTTTGTTGAAAAGTTATATTTTCAGTTTAAAAGTTCAATTGGTTTGTTTGAAATTATTCTTTTTGGGTCGAACAGGCAATTATTTGGTTGAATCATATTTTTGGCCTAAACATTAATTTTTTTCTGTAATTTACAAATTCAATTGTTTTCTAAATTATTTGTCTTTTTGGTTTGGAAATTGAAATATTTTAAAGTGAAGTTTATTCTTTTTTGTTGAAAAGTTCGCCCATTTGATCGAAAATTCATATTTATAGGTTGAAGGTTTTCAATATTTGGTTTAAAATTCGTTTTCTTTGTTTAAAAATTTGTTTGCTGAAAATTTATCTTTTCTGATAGAAAATTAACGTTTTTCGGTTAATCATTTGAATATTTTGTGGAAAAGTCAATATATTTCGACTTATAATCCTAAGCTTTTTATGTTAAACTTAATATGATACCAATGCATTAATTTTATTAGGAAGAATTTATTGTTTTAGAATTTATATTTATTAAAAATAAGTATTGCAGGGACAAGTAGTAGATCAGAAACGAAGTGGATTTAACATGGAAATTATTATTCCTCATAGTTATAGTTTTCAGGATCAAAATAAGGTACAATCGAAGTTATTAATAAGGCCTCTACGAATAAGGCTGCTTCCCCTCATCCTTGCTCGAGCTCACTGAGATGTTTCCCCCACTCTCATGTTGACTTAGAAATTCTAGTCAGCCGTGTAAAATAATAGTGTCGCCATAGAAATCGCAATTTTTATGTTTTTAGAGGAGTTTTTTTATACTATCAAATTTTAATTTTCAAAAATATTATAAAACATAGAAAATGGGGTGTTGAAGGGCGGATTTGAAATTTGGTCAGGAGTAGGTAGTGAATCACATGGTAGTCAAGGGGTCGGTTTAATTATGAATGAAAAAGCAAGACAGCATCTATCAAGTATCAATATTATCAAGTATTTATAATCAACTTCTATTATTGAAGAATCAATAATAAAGCCTTAACAATCAAGTGTCAATAATCAAGTATCAATAATGAAATTTCAGTAATTAGGTATCAATAATCAACTATCAATTATCAAGTATCACTATAATTAAGTATCAATAACCAATTTTGAATAATCACTTATCAATAATTAACTATCTCTATGATCGAACATCAACAATAACATTTCTATAATCAAGTATCAATAATAAAGTATAGATAATGACGTATCAAAAATCAATTATCAGTAATCAAGTATCAATATAATCAAGTATTCCTAATGTACTTCTATTAATCAAGTATTAGTAAACAAGTCTTAACAATCAAGTGTCAATAATCAAGTATCAATAATAAATTTTCAATATTCACGTATCAATAATTAACTATCTCTATAATCGAACATCAAAAAATAACATTTCAATAATCAAGTATCAATATATTCAAGTATGAATAATAAATTATAAATAATCAGGTATCAAAAATCAATCAATAATAATGAACTATCAGTAATCAAGTATCAATAATCGACTTCTATTAAACAAGTATCAATAATCATATCTTAACAATCAAGTATCAATAATCAATTTTCAATAATCACGTATCAATAATTAACTATCTCTATAATCGAACATCAATAATAACATTTCAATATTCAAGTATCAATATAATAAACTATCAGTAATCAACTATCACAACTTAATTAAGTATCAATTTTGAATTATAAATAATGAACTAAAAATATTGAAGTATCATTATAATCAATTATCTGTAACAAAATTTTAATAATCAAGCATCAATATAATCGAATATCAATAATCAAGAATCAATAACCAAGTATCGATAATAAACTATCAAGTATAAATACTAAAGTATTTATACAATCATGTAACATTAATAAATTATCAATAATCTACAATCAACAATCAATTAAAAATATAATTAGGCATCAATAATCAACTATCAATAATCAAGTATCAAAAATCAATGATCAATAATCAAATATCAATATAATATAGTATTGTTAATCAAGTATCAGTAATATATGATTCATAATCAATTATCAACAATCAATTGAAAATATATTAAAATTTCAATAAACAGCTATCAATAATCAAGTATTAATAATCATTTGTCAATAATAAAGTTTTAATAATCTGTATCAATAACAAATTATTCATCAATCATCAAGAATCAGTTATCAGTAAATAATAATCAAGTATCAGTAAAATCTAGTATTGATAATCAAGCACCAATAATCAATTAATAATAATCAACTAGCAATAATCTAGTATCAATATAATCAAGTATCAATAATCAAGTACTAAAAACCAATTATCAATTATCAATAATCAACTATCAATAATAAATATTAATGAAATCAAGTATCAATAATTAAGTACTAAAAAGCAATTATCAATTATCAATAATCAACTATCAATAATAAATATTAATGGAATCAAGTATCAATAATCAAGTATTAAAAATCAGTTATCAATAAATAAGTATCAATATGATCAAGTATTAATAATCAAGTATCAATAATCAAGTCTTGATAATGTAGTGTCAATAATCAAGCATCAATAATCCAGTGTCAAAAAATAATTACTTATCAATAATCAAGAATCAATTATCAATAATCAGGTCTTGAAAATCAAGTGTAAATAATCAAGTATTAATAAGTAAGTACTAATAATTAAATATCAATAATCAAGTATGAAAAACTGGTTATCAATTATCAATAATGAACTATCAATAATAAATATCAATGAAATCAGGTATCAAAAATCAGTTATCAATAATCAACTATAAATAAACAAGTATCAATATAATCAAGTATTAATAATCAAGTATCAATAACCAAGACTTGATAATGTAGTGTCATTAATCAAACCTCAATAATTATTTATCAATAATTAAATCTTCCTAATCAAGTGTCAATAATCAAGTAATAATAATTAATAATCAAGTATCAAAAATCAATTATCAATAATAAAATATAAATATCCAAGTATAAAAAATCAGATACCAATAATCAACTATGAATAATCAAATATCAACGAAATCAAGTATCATGAATAATTAAGTATCAAAAATCAGTTATCAATTATCAACTATCAATAAACAAGTATCAATATAATCAAGTATTAATAATCAAGTATCAATAATCAAGTCCTGATAATCATGTGTAAATACTCAAATATTAATAAGTAAGTACCATTAATTAAGTATCAAGATTCAAATATCAATAAAATCTAGTATTAATAATCAAGTATCAATAATCAATTAATAATAATCAAAAATCAATAATCTAGTATCAATATAATCAAGTATCAATAATCAAGTATTAAAAACCAATGATCAATTATAAATCGTCAACTATCACTAATAAATATCAATGAAATCAAATATCAATAATCAATTATCGAAAATCAGTTGTCAAATAATCAACTATCAATAAACAAGTATCAATATAATCAAGTATTAATAATGAAGTATCCATAACCAAGACTTGATAATGAAGTGTCATTAATCAAGCATCAATAATTAATTATCAATAATCAAGTCTTGATAATCAAGTGTCAATAATCAAGTAATAATAATTAATATTCAAGTATCAAATATCAACTATCAATAATCAACTATAAATAATCAAGTGTCAATAAAATCTAATATCAAAAATCAGATATCAATAATCGACTATCAATAATTAAATATCAATAAAATCAAGTATCAATAATAATCAAATATCAAAAGCGCGTGACGTCACACCACGTGTTTCATGCCATGAGGGCGCCACTTGTTTCGATAAAAAAGTCGACCTTTCCGGTTGACATTTTGTCACTTTTTAATAAATTATTAAATAAACAAAATTAAGTTTTAATTTCACATTTAAATTCTTTGGAAGTCGAAGTTTATAACAAGCTTAACTATAAGGCAAACCAAATTTTTGTGGATGACCCTATTCCCTAACTTGTAGCAACCCTGTTAACTTAAAGCTTACTAAAATTTCAGGGTGTTCTCAGACAGCCTAAAGTTTACAATTTATATGAAATTGTCTTGAAAAAGACTTTTCACCTGATCTGATCCCTGATTGTCAGCGAGTTGGATGACTTCTAACACGACGTACTGCTGGCCATCACTTCCTTCGACGGCCATCATGTCATCATCCTCCTCCTCTTCCTCTTCATCTTCTTCCTCTTCGTCTTCGTCGTCGTCGTAACCTTTAAGTTTAGAAGCTAAATCACCTGTTTCCACATTACCAAAAGCACATTAGTCTATGAATCAGACTGGACTGATCATTTCGTAAGCGTTTCTGTAAATGCAAGTATAAGACCTTGTTCGATTGATATGAGATTTCTATACTTCTATTGAATGTCAGAGTATATTAATAATATAGTAATAATTGAAGTGTGTGTACAAAAATCTTTGTCAATCGAACGAACTTTCCATAAAGACTATAATTTTTTTTAAGTAAGTAAAGGCTAACCTGTCATGACTTCGACTCTTTGACCATCGATGATTTGGATTTTCTTTTGCCTGCCCATTTTCAAGGCTTGCTGCTTTTCTTGTAAGGACGATTCTGGATCGTGAACAGCCATGTGACGAATAAGATTACCTTTATGTCTGTAATTTAAGAAGAACAAAATTTTTGTTTAATATCATTTTTTTAATTGAAAGTAGTTTTACACTCGAAGGCCATTAACGACCCTGATTTTAAAATCTTTAAACCAGGGTGGTCACAAAAATTAATTTTTAAATTTTCTTTACTTTACCCTGATAAAATGTTTTATTTCCCCTGATTATTAATATTCAAAAGCCAGAATTTCAATCTTGTATCATTTTTAACATCGAATATTTTATAAACGGAATAAAAAAATATCAAATTTAAATGTAAAATTTCGAAGTTATTTATGTATTTACTTCAAATACAAAATAAGACTTTTCTACGATAAAAGATTAATTTTCAATACAAAACGATGAATTTTTCATAAAACAGTTGACTCTTCGACCAAAAAAGATGACTTTCTAACAAAATAGTTTATTTTCATAAAAACAGTTTAATTTTTAGCAAAATAATTACATTTTTAACCAAGCTGTTGAATTTTCAATCAAATGGTCAAATTTTCAATAAAAAAAGATTAAATTCAACAAAAAATAGGTGTATTTTCAACCAAATAATTGGATTTTTTAGCGAACAGTTGATTTTTTTTAAAGATAAATTTTCAATCCATAAGGAGGAATTTGCAACAAAACGGTTAAATTTTTAATCAAACATTGGAATTTTCTACCTACAAATATGAACTTTCAGCCAAATGCTCAAATTGTAAAACAAAAAAGATTAGACTTCAACCAGAAACAGTTGAATCTTCAACTTGAAAAGTTGTATTTTCAACATACAGCTGAATTCCCAAAGAGAAATATAATATTTGATATTTCAACAAACAAACAAGAAATGAATTTTTGACAAAACAGTTAACCTTTCCAACGAAGAGTTGAATTTTCATCAAAATAATTAAATTTTCAACTAAATAGTTGAAGTTTTCACAGAACAGTTGAATTTTCAACCTACAAGGATGAATTCTCAACCAAAAAGACGAATTTTAAAACAAAAAGATTGATTTTTTACAAAAAGAATTTTCAAAAAAATACATGAAATCTGAAACAAATAGTTAAATTTCCAACTAAGAAGGATAAATCTTCAACCAAAAGTGGAGAAGTTCAATTTTCAGTGAATAAATTAATTTTCAGCAACAACAAAAAACCATTTTTTAACCAAATAGTCCACATGTTCAACCACAGAGATGAATTTTTAACTAAAGTGGTGAATCTTAACAAAAAATTAATGTTTGAACAAAGTTCTTCAACCTTCAAAGAAGTAATTTAATTTTGAGCCAAGAAAGATTAATTCTCAACGAATAATGTAATAGTAGATATTCCAACCAAAATAGTTTTTAATTTTGAATTAAAGACAGTTAATTTAACCAAAAAATATGAATTTACAAACAAAATAGTTGAATCTGCAACCAAAAAAGATTAATTTTCAACCAAAAATGTGCATTATTGAACAAAAAATTGTAATTTCTAGCAAATGAGATGAATTTTTAAACCAAAAAGACGAAAATATCTGAGTTGAATTTGCAACCAAATAATACAATCTTTAACTAAAAATATAATCGTTAGGAGGAAGCAACTGAAAAAATAGAAATATAAATGCAAATTAAATAAATTACTAACAAGAATATTTTATCAGGGTGGCCGTAAACCTCATTTTCAAAATTCCCTAACTTTTCCCTGATCAATTTTTCATTTTCCCTGAGTTTTGCAAGATTTTTTTCTAACTGCTTGACTTTCCTTCACCAATAAAATTTGCTGACTTTTCCCCGATTTCACGGCACCCTGTTAAGGAGGAATGAATGACCCATATAGGCAGATCCAAAAGTATGTGACTTTCACATACAGTGAAAACTCTTCTTTTTCTTGACCTTGAAACGAAACGATTCTTTTATTTCTGAGCTGGAGGGGGCCCCACCCTTACCGCGATTCGGCAGTTTATTTCTGCCGATTCTACAGATGAGGCAAGATAAAATAACAAAACGCTTCAACTTTGCCAAAGCTTTCCGCGTCTGCATCCCCAGCTGAGATCTGTGGAAAGAATATGGTAACTCGCTCCTCCAAGAGGAAATATGGTATACAGATGGCTCCAGGGAAAATGCAGGGTCAGGAGCAGGAATTTATGACAGCCAGAAAGGAAAAGGGATAGGGATCCCACTTGGTCGACATCCTACTGTCTTTCAGGTAGAGGTCTTGGCCCTCTTTCGCTGTTCTGAAACACTAATAGAAGAAAACGCTGCTCGCAGCAGATTACGATACTCAGACAGCCAAACGACACTAACTGCGATAGGGAAACCAGAGATAACATCAGAACTGGTTTGGGAATGCAAAAAGGCATTTAACCAACTTGCAGAAGTAAACAATGTGGACCTCATTTGGATCCCTGGTCACACAGGGATCAAGGGTAACGAAAAGGCGGTCCAGTTGGCAAAACGTGGCGCAGCAAGTGAATAGATAGGACCAGAACCGGTTCTGGGAATAGCATCTTGCTGTGTCGGTATAACCATCAAAAGCTGGATCCGAACAAAACACCGGGAATACTAGGAACATATCCGGGGTTGCCGTCAGGAGAAATCCATCCTGGATTATAACTATAGGATGAGCAGAGCCAGGGAAATCCTAGGTTTATCCAGAAAATATATAAGGACAGTGGTACGGATCCTAACTGGGCACAACCACTAGAACTATCATATGCACAAAATGGGGTATGAGCCCACGGCAGAGTGCAGGAAATGCGGCAGGAATGAGGAAACATCCCTGCATGTATTATGCCAGTGCCCGGCATTAGCTAGGCTCAGGCAACAGATCCTCGGGCCCCATTTTATGAAACCAGATGAAATTACAACGCTATCAGCAGTCGACGTACTAGGCTTCGTCAAGAGGTCTGGCTTCGACTGCTGAGAGTGGGTATGTAAGGGTTGGGCATAATAGGCTCTATAGCTTGAGCTCCAGGGGAGCTCTCCATGGGCTCTCCGCCCGTTTCAAAACGTACTAACTAACATACATTTTTTTACATTTAATGTAATACGTAAAAGAGTAAGCACTAGATTGCGCTTCCAAACATATGCTCACTTCAGAATATCTTACGTAAGAAATGCTTTTGAACACGTATTATAGTACCGCTAACATTTTTTAAAAATCTTTGTTGCCCCCCCCCCCTCTCACACATATACACTCAGGAAATTGTTGCTGGACCTACTTCATCTTCGCCGCTTGAAACTCGGGGATCATTTCCACCCCTTTTTATCGAGAATCTCACTATCGCTTTTTCGAAAGTGGTTAGAGATCTGGGATATTTCCATAACCGTACCTCTTCCTGGAAGGAACAGGTACAGGGCATCTCGAGGAGAACATGCAGAATTCTACAACAACTATACATGAATAAGGACTCTCCACCTACCTCCACTCGGAAACATTTGGTTGAGAGTCTAATATTGTCCCATTTTGACTACGGCTGTTTAGTATATGATGATTTGACCGACGATTTAAATATAAAGCTCAAGCGTGCGTTAAATGCCTGTATTCGTTTTATTTACAATTTGCCCAAAAATGAAGTCATAACTCCATAAAGACTTAAAGCTGGTCTGCTTCATGTTGCTGAGAGAACACAATTCTTTATGGGTAATTTGCCCTACACTCTTTTTTGAAACAAAGCTCCGGCGTATCTGCTTAACCTCTTTCAATTTGTAGGCATAGACAATTACAATTTGTAGTAAGAGGTGCCCCATTATGGAATGAAGTACTAACCCAACTCTGGAAATTACTCACTGGTAAACTCTCATATTCGATTCTCGAACATTTCATCTTCGAATTTCCTTCTGTTTTCACTAACTTTTGCAAATTTTTATTCCTTATACACACATTTTTTCCCCTTTATTTCTATCTTAACATGCACGAGAGCTACTAATTAATCACTCAATGTTAATTACCACGCATTAATCTCAAACCTAATTTGATACGTATTCATTACAAATTTGTAATAACCTTGTATTATCTTAATCCTTAGAGGGCTATTAAGCCCTAGTGACTTTTCTTGAATAAATACAAATACGAATACACTCAAAGACTTTACATTATTTATGCACGGCACCCAATCTGTTAAATAAATTAGCATATTTGACAACCAATATATGAAATTGCTATCTTATTCAAATTTATCAATTTCTATTATATTTTGACAGAATGGAGTGGACAATCAGATGGCGGCAATAGAGATAACGGAGGTAGAGGCAAAACTCCTGTACATCGGGAAGTTCCTCACGTTGAGGTGCAGCACATAGAAGGAGTCAACTTTCCTCAAGGTGGTTACGAATTAAGGTCGAGTTCAGACGCCGTAGTATTTGGAGTATGGCTAAATGATGAAATTTTTGATGTCGGGATAGTAAATAGCCCATTTGGAGTACTCAAGCTAAAAAAAAATAGGCAACAACAATATGCGTTTAAACCTGAGCCGGTTACACCCGAAGCTTGGCTGGTGTACGTGCTATCCTACAGTAAAAAAACCGGTGTAAGTACATTCATTGAAAGTAGAGCTCTTTTTTTTACGGTGCACAGTGGGCTGGATCGGGAATTTACTATTCAAAATCACCTACAGCCTACAATTCTCAACCGATTTGTAATTGACGAAAATGAGTGACGATGTATGCAAAGAATACAAATAATTTACAGGATATTGAATCTAATTGTTATAAACAAATTATTTTAACAAAATGTCAACATATTGGAAATTTTGCTTCCAAGTATATTTTGTTGTGTTGTCAAAATGGATTAGCTGAAAGCTAGAAGAGATTTCCTGACTAAGTTCTTGCACGTTGGGGACACTTTTTTTAGCATCAGTAAGCAACATTACTTGATTTGTTTCTGGATCATGTTCTATGTACCTTTTTAAGTTTTTCAGGAAGTTGTGTTTCTCCAGAGATACGAACTCATACTGAGTTATCAGTAGCCAAGAGAAAATGATGCGTTGAATACGTGAATTCAGATCCATCTTTGCTAAAAATGTTGTCTCGTGTAGTTGGAAAATTATTGAATATTGATTGTATTTTTGATGATATCATATCGTCAGCTACTTACAATTTTTGAATCAAATGTGGGGTGTGCAGAACTAAAATCTTGAAGTTATAACGCTTCAGCACTGACTGATGAAAAATATTTTTTGCATCGGGGCTCAAACTAAGTATAAATTGAAGTGAAAATGAATATTGATGTACCGTAATTTCATGTAATTAGGTTGATATGTTCGACCTTAAATGTTTTCCTTTCAAGTGGACACTATTTTCTATGAATATCGTTGTTTTCCATTTAAAAATATCATAAAACGTTTTATGTCCTTCGATTTTTTAGCACTTGGTGATTAAAAAGTATGGAAGCTAAAAAGGGTATGTGAACTAAACTGAAAATCAATATTTAATTAGTTTTCAAACACTGCAATGCACGATATGAAGAAAAAATCGAAAAAAGAAAAACCTTGCTTTTTGAAAGCGCTTCAAGATTATCAATCAAACATTTTGAATTTTCGTGAAAAATCGAAAATTTAAATTTTGATTGCACAGGAAATAATGAAATATAAAAAATTTCATTTTGTGTTCAAAATATACAAGATACGAAACAAAGGAATGGACAAAAATTGTTTAGCCGAAAAAGATCTACCAATTTTTCACTAATTAACTTTAATAGGACACAAAGTGTTTGTTCTTTTCGTAAAAAACAACATTGAATATGAAGAAATAAAATTTTTGTACAAAAGAGACAAGCTGCGAAAGGAATATTGTAACGAAAGTTGTTCACCTTAACAAGAGCTACAAATTTGCTTTGAATAATTTTTTCATTGTATGCGTAGTTTTCGTTGTTTTTATAAAAAACCACATTACAAATAAAAACGTTAATTTTTCAGACAAATGACACACGCTATGAAAAAAATGAATAGGCAAAAGTTGCTCTTCCGAAAAAAAGTGAAATTTTATCCAAATTTGTCATCAATAACTTTTTGATAGAAAGCGTAGTGTTTGTTTTAATCGTAATAAAGAACATTTAAAATGAAAAATTAAATTTTTCTCGAACGATACAGGGTACGAGAAAAACGTAATAGTCAAACTTTGCTCATCCAGGAAAGATCCACAAATGTCTCAATAATTATTTTTATGTAGGAAAGGCAAGTTTTGTTTATTCGTCAAAAATGAGATTAGGAGAAAAAAATTCAAGTTTTGAAAAAAGAAACGACAGAAGAGACGAAAAAAACTGAATAGACAAAAGTTGTTCAACCAAAACATATTTACGAATTTATTATAAGAACTTGTTATAAACATATATTGAAGAATAAAAAATAAACTTTCTGGAAAAAGAACACAAGCTACAATAATATTTTATTTGGAAAAATATTCCGCCTAAATTATATCTACAAATTTGCTCAGAACCACTTTACTTTAGCATGCGTATTTTTAGTTCGAATCGTGAAAAATTACATTGGGAAAAAACAAATCAAAATTATGGAAACATGACACAAGTAACAATTAAATGTTTTATAACAAGTTTTTTTTAATATGACGCGCACTTTTTTTTAGTTATAAAAACAAGACATGAAAATACTTTTGTTTTCATAGCAACGCATATTATGAATCGTAATAATATAGGTTTATTGAAATGATACATTTGTCAGGGTAGATAAAAATAAAATTTAATGCAAAATATGAAACAAATGTTAAAGTGAGCAAAAAAATAAAATTTGTACTCTATTTTGCAATATTGAGACAAGCAGCCCCGTGATCTGAAACAAAATTTCGATTATCATCAAAATGTCATCCGCATAAAAATAACGGCATGAAAACCAAGTAGGCTGATCAGAGTTTCTAGTTTGAATCTATTTATTCATGTGTTACATGGCGATTCCAAAGAATACAAATTATGTTGAATAGAAATTCATAAAATCAATTTGCCAAACAGTAATTTAAAATAATAAAAATTGTGTCGAATAGTAATTCAGGAATATATAAATTATAACAAATTGTCATATCTTTTTTTTCTTTGCGTTCCTATTTATGTCAATTTGATAAAAGAACACCCTGAACGTCATTACCGTACGGAATCCCAACCTCAGTTTGCACAAGCATAAACTGCTTTTCTCCTTTTTTTTGACAGTAACCAGAAAAGCCCTTAACGTATCAAGTTTGAAAACTTTAGGTGAACATAAATTTAATTGATGCACATTTTTCAATTTAAATAAATAATATTGTAAAACCCTTGAAGTCTGTATCTCGATTTTTGTCATTTCAGACGTCATTGCCGTACGTCTTTTTTCTCTAGTAAAATATTGTATTTACAATCAAGTAATAAATACAAAAATGCTAATCATATCGTTTAATACAAGATTCTATAAAATTGATATCAAAATATGAAATATTTTTTTCTTGTGAATCTGATATTAAAACTGAAAAGTCCTTTTTGCAACAAAAACATCATTACCGTGCGTGAGAAAATCCAGTTTTGGAGGGACAAAAAATTATAAACCCATTTCGTTACCTGCTCAGCGGTGTTTTCTTTCATAAGTAGGTGAATAAATATTGTACTTATATGGGAAAGCACTTTCTTCTCTGTGGCCTTGAATTTGGCACAAGCTACATCTAAAAATGCAGTGAAATTTTAGTTTTAGTGAAGAGCTTGAATAGTATTTGAATTTAATTTAAATTATATAGTGTGATCTTGATTTTGAGGTTAGGTTTCACTGATTTACATACTTGCACTCGACACGTCACGTGCATATGACAATCCGGCTATCGTACGGTGCTTGCGAACCCGCAATGTGCTTTTTTTACACTTTGACATCATTTTATTAAACCTCATTAATATTTATTAAACATCAAAAGTTTACACTGAAATTCACGTGTCAATAAAGTAGGCAACAGTATCACTTTGATACAAAATTCAGCGTTTCTCTCAAAATGTACTAGTTGGCGTTGCAAAACGGGCAATCCGGCTTTTCAGATCGACCTAGTAGTTTAGATGCTTGTGATTTTATTAAGTTGGGCAAGTTGTGTTTTTTGGCAAAAAGCGAGATCGACAATACATACCGTTCTGGGAAGAATAGAAGTCGCAAATATTAACCAACTTATTAAAATCTCTAGCATCTGAACTTCCATAAAAAGTTGTTGAGTGTGATTTTCGTATTTACTGGGCCATAATACATAGGAAAATCATAGTGAGATATGGTGGAAAAAATTGCGAAACTAATGAAATTCATAGAATTTGAGCAAATTTAGGAAATTCCAGGAATTTAGAGAATTCAGAATATTTAAGTATTTTAAGGAATGTAGAAAAATCGAAGATTTTAGATAGTTTTAGATTTTTACGAATTCAGAGGATGCAAGGAATTCGTAATATTCAACAAATTCAGGATATTCAGGGAATTCAGAGAAATCAAAGATTTTAGAGAATGCAAAGATTTCATTATATTTAAGGAATTTAGAGAATTTAAGGAAATCCGAGAATTTGAGAAATTCATAGAATTTAAGAAATTTAGAGAATCAAAAGAATTCCAAGGATTTAAAAGCTTTTAACGAATTCAAAGAACTTCTGGAATTCAGAATATTCGAGGATTTCAAGGAATTCAGGGAAATCTTTGAGAAACTTTAAATTTGATATTGTACCACTTTGTAGTAATTCAAATAACAAAATTTTCAATGAAAAACGTTTCAAATTCGAAAATGGTCCGTTTTTAGGTTGTGGAATTAATTAAATTTCAGTTATAAGTGCTGAATAATGAAATTATTCAAACTGGTAAGCCTAAGAATTAAAATTTCTTCATTTATACAGCCTCAAAAACTTTAAAAGTGTACAGTTTTAAATATTCCTCATTTACAGGTTATTTAATTTCAAAGACTTTGAATTGGAATTTATTCCATTATTTGAAG
This sequence comes from Andricus grossulariae, assembly GCA_011634705.1. Lineage (NCBI taxonomy): Eukaryota > Metazoa > Arthropoda > Insecta > Hymenoptera > Cynipidae > Andricus > Andricus grossulariae. Next base: position 69,174,546 of record JAABKJ010075445.1, on the reverse strand, counting down.
TTTTTAATTTGAAATTACTCAATTTCAAACAGTTATCCAATTAATTGAGGAAATTTTAGGTTAAAATGAATTATCTAACTAATCATGGGGTTTAAGTTATTTTTCAACTATAAAATATAATTACTTTCAAACAATTTTCAAAGATTTTAAAACGAAACTAAACCATTTTTAAGGTTTCGATATATGCTTTCAATTGAAAATTGTTCAGTTTTGAACGATTCCAATTTTAAATAATATAATGTTGAAAGTTTAAAGCTGAAAGCTGGTCAACAAGATAATGTTTTTAAATTTGCAGTTCCTAACGAATTAAAAAAGGGGAAAGTCATAAAACTTTTATAATATTTGAAATGATTCTGACTTTTTTATATAATAAATTAAGAAGGTTAAAGACTTCGCTCTTGCTAAAAATTAACAAATTTTAATTGTAATAGATTTTAATAATTTAATTATTTTCACTTAAACTAGTATCAGAAGTCATAAAGGTTAACGGCTTCTTCTACAGTCTAAGTACTTATGTATTTTTGAACTTTAAATTATTTAAATAATTAAACAATCAAATTGAAAAAACACAAGAATAAAAAAACCAGACCACATCATACTGCGAACAGAATGTGTTAGCTGTGAACAGAAAGAACTTAATGTTGCGAGCACTAACTTGTCGATTATTATTATTAATTCTATTATTGTATAATAATAGTGCAAAGCATACTGATTACTTTTTATCCAAAATGAAATTATAAATATATTTATTCAGGTTCATTCCAAAATAGATCGTCTGGGCGTAGTTGAGACATAATTAAAAAAAATGGTTATTGACATATAATGTTACTGAGTTCGTAGATTTGAATTTTACTATTTAAAAAGGCTAATATTAATTTCCCGGTTTGAAAATGGTTTTTAATGTTTGTGTGCGCTACAAAAATTGTTTGTGCATAACAATTTTATTTAGAAAGATTACATTTTAATTTAGGTAAAATTTTCAACGCACAAAGTAAATACAAAATACTGCTTCGAAATGTCAAATTTTCAGGTTTTCAATGCGATATTTCTCCTTCATTATTACGTGAAAATAATAATATTTCACTCTATTTTAAAGATATGTCCCTGATATTAATAATTTGAATCATAATGTAAATGAACAACAAGTCACGCCTACCCCAAAAGGGATATGGCTTAATGGTATAATAAACATACCTTTATGCCTAAAACAGGCTGGCGATAACACTATGAGTTTCGTTAAAGCTTTCATTTTTTCCACTGAATATTTTCTATGGAGAAAAGTACCAAAATCTTAACCTTTCAGGATGCCTCCAGATGGCGAAAATTTGTTCAGCCCATAAACTTTTTCGATTGGATCTCGTACAGTTTTTATTGTTTAACAATTTATAAATCACGTGAGGTTAACCCATTTTCATCCGGTTCGAAACGAAAAAACAATGGCACTGAAGTTCTTCTCCTTCATCATCATTAGCATCATCTTTACTGCTGACTGTGACGGATGGAGAACTGGTCTTTTCATCAAATTCTTCTTTAGATACGGTTCTATTTCATGTTTAGCATTCGGAGGAATGGTTACCACTTTCTTCAATGGTAAGTATTGCAGTTTACATGTTTCTTGAATAGCGTCATCCCTATGACGTTTAAAAATGGGATGCTTTCGTCGAACGGCTTCACTAACCTCAACAGCCTGCTTACTGCTGTCTTGCATCATTGTCCCTATAGCCTCACGTATCTTCGCATTTTGGTCAATGGATTTGTCATCATACATAAGATTCTTTGCTGTGCAAGAGTATCCTCATGTCTTTTTAAATTATCAAGTCGTGAATACGTTTTGAGACAATTAAGAAATGTGGAAGTCATTTTGTTACTACTGTTGCAACTTGATTGATTGCTTATTCATGAAAGCTGAGTTTATATATGGTAATAGGAGGATGGGGAGAAGGAGGAGGAGGAGGAGGAGGAGGAGGAGGAGGATGTGGAAGTGGTGAAGAAGAAGGAGGAGGAGAAGGAGGAGGAGAAGGAGGAGGAGAAGGAAAATGAAGTTCAATCAAATGCTCGAGGTGCTGGTTTCAATTATTACAAGCTTAGACTGTCAGATTGATTTCGAATTGTATTTGAGATAAACTTATTGCCTATTTACTATGGTGTTGGTTCTATCTTATTAGTCTTTTTATACTTATTACAAAGATTTTTATAATTATTCAGGAAATTATGATTACGTCATCACTAAGAAATGTTGTTCAGGCGACATTTTTTTAGATTGTTTTGCATAAATATGACATACTGAGTAAGTTTTCCTTTTTCTGATAAATTGTCATTTTCATCAATTTTATCTAATGCTTCTAAAAAATCTTCATTTATATTTATGGTTGATTCTGAACCAATCTGTTTAGATTATTACATTTTCCAAATAGAAAAAGAAAAAATCCAAAAACTTTAATGTATTTCTAGCATTTTTAATTTTTAATGCATTCTTCTTTGAAAAATTTGTAATAAAAAGATTTCTTACAGGAATTTGAGGTAAAATTATTTAGACTCAATTAAAAGAATTCTGAAAATACTCATAAAACAAACCCTGCTGATTGGAATGAATCATGAGTTTAGGTCTCTATTTTAAAAATTTTATACTTAAGATCGAAAAGAAATCTATTTTATTATGAATACAAGCAGCTGGAAATGAAAATAATGTACATGCGATCATTTCAATCATTAATGAAATAAGAGATGCTGGTATGTTAAAACTTCAAGATTTAGTTTAATCCTTTCAACTGTTTAAGAAACATTTGTAATATTTGATTAAACACTTCCTGTACTTAGTTTAAGACACTAATAAAATAGAACCAATATCATACAAAGCAAGCAATAAGCTTGACTGCTATTCAATATTATACAATATTATAATGATATATGTTGAATAAATCTCATTTCTTAAAATTAACTCATGTATATTCCCACAGTCCACCCACCTGCAATCACATTAGTAATTTTAAATAATACGTGAGGTTCAACACATGATTTAAGATTCTATTTAAGGTTTATAATCTTTTAATACCTCCTCCTTCTACTCCTCCTTCTCCTCCTTATTGAAATTTATTTACTTGATTACTTGTAGCTCATATAAACAGCAGATTTTCAGATATTCAGTAATTTAGTCGGCATTATTAAATTCGATTGATTTAAAACTAAAATGTAATATATGTACGAAGAATTCATTTGGAAAGTTCTTACAGCTGATGATAGCATTTCCACTTGCAAAACTTCAAACTTATATTGAATTTTAGAGATCAAATTGATATCTAGTGATTTTATTTACATTTATTTTGAGTTCATCTAGTATAAGACTTTCTAAATTTTTATTGTTACCCACACCTTAAATTTCATCCTTATCTTTATTAAACAAAAAAAATTGTTATCGGCAACTCACATGTGTTTTTTGATATAGACAGTATTTCATATTACGTCTCGATATAAGAGGAAGATTGAAAATCAATTTTTGTTAAACCTTAGTGATTTTGACTAAAAGCATTTGGGAAGCATAATTCATAGCCAAACATAAATTTCGTAATATTATTCGAATAACTGAAGAGCTGCTGAAAACAAATCTGTTAATTTTGTAAATACCCTTAAGCTAGTAATGCTAGGGAGGCATCCAGTGCAAGCAGCCTCTAGGTTTCGCGTCAGCAATGTTTTTAAAATTTTTCTTATCGGTATTTTACATATGACATTCGACACTGGAAGTGTTGAGTGTTATTATTAAATAATAATAATAATAATATTTTTAATAGCTGATATCAATACTTCAGATTTAGCTTCATCCTTTCCTCCTTTTTTTTCTCCTTGGCCGTGATGTTCTATTCGGGAGGAGCCGAGAATTCGATCACGAATATAGTTTGTTTCTCGAAGTCTTGAGGAACAATGTCAGGCCTCGACTGTGCAACGGATACTGCTGACCGAAAAACGCAGTTTCAGAAAATTTGGCACTTCTCGTTTTGAACAACTGACTCTATCTCCCTTGGAGCTCTCGGCAGGGCGACGTCACTTCCAACACCGTGAGAGCGACAAAGATGGTAATAAAGCACTCCTAGGGCCGCATTCTGTCTGAAGATATACGCCCTTCCTGCGTGGGTGGAACACCCCGATAGTATGTGCTCTAGGTACTCAACGTGTCTATGACATGCTCTGCACCTATCGCTTGGAACTTCTTGACATAAAATGCGGTCACGGTATGCTAAGGTGGAAATGACACCGTCCTGCCGCCCTTCGGTCGCATTCCGACTCTGCCGGCCTGACGCGTGCATTTAGCAGGCAGGTTGGTCTCCAGCCCGTCGGGGCCGATTACGTGCCGGCACGTATTGTTATCTGGGATGCAACCACAAATTGAGTTTCTCAAAACAAACTTGCTTCAAGGGGAAACTTATTCGTAAACGATTTCCATTGCCATATAAAGTGTACGTATTCTGTATGTATTCTATTATATTCGAGTAACGACATCTGGTGGTCGTTTGAGATTAATTCTCAATCAATAATTGTTTAAACAAATAAAAAATATTATAAATAATGTAATTGTTTGAATAATATTTTTTTTCATGACTAAAAAAACTCCCAGAGATATGGCCAAGAGGCATCCATCGATATCTTTAAATTTTTTCTGCGACTTTTAGTTAGTTCTAGCTATATGCCCGAATATTGAAATCCATATTCGAAGTATTTTTCGAATGAGAGTGGAGGGGGTAAAAATAATATTTAAATTGGAGTTTTTCCAATTTGAAAAATTTATTTGTATTCTATTATATTCGAGTAACTACATCTGCTGGTCGTTTGAGATGAATTATTATTCAATAATTGTTTAAACAAATAACAAATATTATAAAGAATGTAATTGTTTAAATAACAATATTTTTTTCATGATTAAAAAAACTACTAGAGATATGGCCAGGACGCATCCAACGATATCTTTAGATTTTTTTTGCGACATTTAGTAAGTTCCAGCTATATGTCCGAATATTGAAATCCATATGCAAAGACTTTTTTGTTACGTAGTGACAGTGCAGGGGATAAAATCAATGTTTAATCAATGAATTGTTTTCTATGAATTGTTTGTTAGAGTTGAAAATAGTGTTATCTCTATTTAGTTTGTGTTTACTTAGTGTTAGTTGAAGTTATTGTACTATAAACAATAAAAAACGTAAATATTTTTTATAAACATTGTATTTGTTTAAATAATTATTTTTCCGCGATGATTCAAAATACTTCTGGGAGCATTTTATTGAAGTATCTACTAACGTGCTTGAAACTATTTTCAGACTAATACATTTGTTTATAAGGATTAAATTGTTTAAAAATGATTATTTTTGCATAATTCGAAAAACTCCTGGAGATATGGCTGAGACAAATGCACATATGTCTTCAGTTTTTTGATAGGACAATTACTTTTGTTTAAATAAATTCCATAATTTTGAAATCTATATGTACAGCTAAATTCAGGGTCGTTATAGATTAGGGTGGTTCAAAAGAGGGCGAAGTTCGAATTTCGTTTGGGAGAATGACTCATTTTGTGCGGTTCTCGAAAAATATGAATGCTTATTTTTTCAGAACTATCGAAAATAAATAGCGCTGCCCAGCCCCTCTATTTCCCCATAAGAATAACATGGGACCCCCTCCCCCTCATTTCTACAAATATGAGACTGGGTGGGTGGCTAATTCTGATTTTCAATAAAACGAGTGAAACTTATAGTGACCTCTTAAAATCTCTTCCCCGAATGTGTCATATTCATTGATTTTTACCCCCCCCCCCCAGTCCTTGAGCAAGATCCAAAAACTACCCGTTAAAAAAGGATGAAGTACGAGAGCTGTTTGATAAGTCAGTGACTTTTTTATTTTTCTTTGCGCAGTAACTTTAAATGCACCACTGATCCCGTCAACGCCATCTATGAATAGACTACTGTTAAATTTTGAACAAGCTGGGTCACTTATTTTGTGTTTGATAGCCATTGAAAGAAGAAAACCTCGTGAATGTTAACGAAAAGGGAAAAAACTGAATTTTGTGTGCTGATTAAGCATTATTTTTTGCGTAAAAACCATCACTGATACCAAGGAAAGGCTTGATAAATACTATGGAACTCTGCTCCATCAATTTTAATGGTTGAGAAGTGGTTTACTGAGTTCCGTTGTGGTCGTACCAGCCCAGATAACAATACGTGCCGGCATGTAATCGGCCCGACGGGCTCGAAACAAACATGCCTGCTAAATGCACGCGTCAGGCCGCCGGCAGAATCGGAATGGGACCGAAGGTCGGACAACAATCCAGCACATTAGACGCACTCCGGTCGTGAAAACGGCGAGGAACGACGGGCCTGCGACTTGCACGACCGCTGCAGGCTGATAGTGCGTGTAGATTGAGATCAAAAACGCGCATACGCGTTTTCGATTAGCTGTTCTTGCCGTGTGTCATCTCATGTGGCGTTCACCCGTGAATCTTCGGTCGGATAGAACGCGACGTGAGTGAAAAGTGCGATTTTGTACGTTCCGGATAAATAAATAGGATCAACTCGACTTTTCATTTGTTTTTTGCTTTTTTGGCGGATTGCTGTTTTGGCTTGGCTTGCATAAAAGTGCCTGGGGGGCTTGTCGTAAAAATCTTACAGTTAGGGCTTGTACTTTACTTGAAATTCTTCATTGGAACTGTTCTTCATCGCTTGACATCCAGCAAAACGAATTTTCACCACTCGTTAGATTAAGCAGCATTTTTCTGCATTTGACTCCGTTCGTCCGTGAGCCGGCATTTTACCAGACTGTCGGTCATGCAGTTAGCCGGACCGCGTCGCTCCCGCCTGTCAGGCTAGCTATATAGACATCAATCGTGTGCACATTAAGGTGCATATCTGCCGGCACGTCGGTCTGATCGATCGGACCGCGGGCAAGCAGATCGCTTGCAGTCGGCGGGCATTTTGCTATGTGGGAGCAGAAGTGACGATAGGACAATGAAAGTGCGTGAGTTGGCTGAGGCTGTAGGCATCTCAACTGAGCGGGTACATCATATTTTACATGAATATTTGGATTCAATATGAGTCTATCTGCTGAAAGCGCCGTGTATGAGACTATGCGCTGTGTATAAGCATAGGGAATAGTCTCATACACGGTGCTGTCAGCACATACTCATATTGAATGGAGGCATCGACATATTGTTTTTATTGCTTATAGGAGCCATCCATTGACTCTGTACTCTTTCAGGACTTCCCAAAGTTTACTTCTACCCTCCTTGTCAAACGATTTTTCTAGGTCAACAAATGCACAGAAAACTTTTTTCTGTGATCTGTTTTAAGCTAAATATTTGATCCGTACATGATCTTCCTGGCATAATTCCACTTTGGACTTTCCATATATTTTCTTCTATTATTTTCATTACCCTACGAATAAGTATTTTTTAATATATTTTACTGACGGTACTTAATAAGCTGATACCTTTGTAATTATAGCAGTGGCTTTCATATCACTTTCCTTTGTATATTGGTACGATAATCGCCAGTCATCTGGAACTTCTCCCATATCGATACATAAATTTATGAATGCGCATAACCTGTGAGATATGTCGTCGCCACCGTATTTAATCATTTCCGCGTTAATACTGTCTACACCAGCAGCCTTAGCATTTTTTAAGTTCTTCATTATATCCCTAACCTCAGTGTCACAGCCTCTCTCATTCGGGTTTTCTAACGAATCGTGTTCTACAGGGTGTCCCGCAAGTTATACTTATCCTTGTAGGGGTGGGTAGAACTAAAAAAAATAAGTCGGAAAGTCCCATCAACTTTTTATATCCGATATTTATTTTGGGACTTACAGAGCTTTGAAATTGTATGCAGGTGCGCCGCTTTTGTGACAGTGTGTGTGCATGGAGGCTAGCGATCGTGAGCACCACTTCCGCTCTAGCGCCAAGTTTACGACGTTTGAGGTGTGCAAAAAAGCGAAATCTAAGCTCACTCGAGAAGTTAAAACTTTTACCAATTGATTAATGAAGTAAATAAAGTAAAATGAATTGCACTTTCAGTAATTTGTATCCAACTGTGCACGAGCCTAAATGGCATTTGTACAACTTTACTTTCAATTAAAATTGTTTTTTCTTGATTTTCCAAAGTAAACATTTTTGCATAACTGTGCACGTGTACTTTTTTCCGTGTAAGTCACACTTTTAGTTTCGTGGAAAATAACTTCTATGAGAATGAATTAAAATTGTCTGCATACGGTAACATAATTTAAAAATAGTCGCACTTAAGAATTTATATTTTATTTCTTTTGAGATTGAAAAAGAAACACGACCGTATTCTTTGAGAGGGCGCGAGACACTGAATTATGAGGAAAATCACTCGACAATTCGATACAGTCAAGTCTCATGTTACATTTTTTTCTCTGCGGAAAAGACAGTTACAGATATCGACATCCTTTATTTTTTTAATTTCAGTTTGACAATTTTCAACAAAAAATTAACTACTCTTTAACAAAATTATTTGAACTTTCATCAAATAATTAAACCTACAGACAATTAATAAAATTTTTAATTTTGAGATCGCAGGAAAGAATTTGAAATCTTTTTAATCGTCCAACGCAAAAGAGAACTTTAATGGTGATTTAAAAATTGTTGGGATTTCAATAAAGTTTGAAACAAAAGAGTTGAAGTTTGACGACAAAAAGACGAATTTTTTAGAACAAAAATTTGAATTTTCAACAACAATACTGGTCTTCACTCAAAAAGTAGAATTTTCAATCAAATAATTAGATTTTTTAAACAAATGGTTGAATTAGTCAACCAAATATTCGCATGTACAATCATATTTGAATATTAATTAATATTATTAATTTGACGCGCTTCGTGGAGATTTTTGCCAAGAGTCCGACCTCTGGACTATCAATTGTGGTGTGTATGATGTAGCGAGAACTTTGGCGGATGCAAACCGTAAAACAAAACCAATGGTTGATCATAAGGCCATAAGACGCATGAATCAACACATGACAAAGATAAATTGACTACATAACATCTGGCAAGAAGTTCACTACTAGGGTCCGACAGTTCGCACGCGACTTTCGGATCCGTCATCACACACTCAACAAGTCAAAGCTACTCATCATCAGGCCATCTCTGACCTATTTCGACTCTTCTGAGACCCTCCAGTTACTATCGACCACCCGCCCAGAGGTCAAGTCATTTTGGAGAGAAGTCTACGAAATCCAACGTCCACTGAATATAGAAACAGTGAAAATAAATAGCATCAAGGAGCTGTGCAGTGCCCTCATAACTCCTGAGGATGAATGCTCAATCATTACTACCAAAGTGGTGAAAAAATTATTAAGAGGCATGAAGAACTATTCCTCTGTGGGACCATGTGATATCAAGAGCTTCTGGTGGTACAAGTTTCTTTCAACCCACCAGCATCTGGCCAGCATCTTCACCTCATATCTAAAGTCGGAAGAGCCTATTCCGGAGTGGCTGGGCGCTCCCGGTAAAATCCCGCAGTTGTCCTTATGACAAAATTTTAACTATTGCACATTGTATTCTCGCTTTTTCATCGAACATCATGACATAATACAAACCTTTCCTTGTGGAATGACACATTGTATCAAATTTATTCGTCGTGATAAAATGATTCTACTTAACTATCCAGGCGGAAATATTATATATAGTTTATACATAGTGTGAAGTATTATATATAATATTGATTTGTTTTATATAAAAAATGTATAAAACAAATTAATATTATATATAATACTTCACACTATATATAAGCTATATGTAATACAGTAGAGTCTCACCTATTCCCCAACTCCCTTATTCCCTTACGCCGTTTATTCCCCGTCGGCCGTAGACGGTTGAAGTTTATTGCACGGCTTTTCCTGTATTTGACCTTGAAATGACCTTGAACCTGACGTGATGGAGGTAAATGGACCACGGATTCGTATTCAGCGCGTCAAAATACATAAGGAGAAGTGGTCTTGTCAAATAGTCTTCAACTTTTTTTTTTTTTGTAAACCAGTGTTATTCATGATAAAATAGATTTTTTTTCGATCCTAATTTTAAAATAAATAATAATATAATTTTTGACGTCATACTTATAGATATATAATGGCCAATACATGCCTACAAGCTGGAAAGGGGAACTTCAGGTTCGCTCCTCAGGCATGTGAAACGGCCGTATTCATACATGTGTTATATAAACGAGCGTTTAAGTCCTCGTATAATCACACATAAAAATCCATGATATTAAAACATTGCAAACAATTGACAACTCGATTTTGTAATAAATGAAAACTACCCAGTCTTCAATTTTTTGATGCGATTTTCTTGCTCAATTTGATATTTGGTCATTTTGTGTGAATCTGTATTATTTCAGCATTTCATAATCTATTGTTTTGAATATTCTTGAGGAAATGTACCAAAAAAGTATATACTTGAAGGGTCCCAGAGCACCAGGGCGTATGTATCAAATTTCGGAAATGCATTTAATTAGGCTAAACTAATTGTTTTGATATAATCTGTAGAAGATAATGGTCCAATTCGATTTATAAGTAGGTCCAAATTCATTTTGGGCATTTTTTTTAATTGTGATTACTTCTTTTTGCCTGTTCTTTTTAAGATTCAATAAAGATGAGTACTAGCTCAAAACAACATCTTTGTTATTTTTATGAGGAAAAAAAGAAAAATGTTATTCAACTCTTTGTGTGTCAATATTTTCATTTTTATGGGCGCGCCGCACCATTGACAAGGATTTTTCTCAGATGTCATGGCTGCTTCTTTCAGGATTTGATAGAGCTAAGTCGTTTGTGCGCGGTCAAAAAGCAGTAAGCGCCAAACAGTAAAAATCTTCATAATAGAGGTAAACGCGTTTATGATTTTCTGTACAAAACTATTGCATATTTACAAATTAACTTACAACATATTATTTGCATGTTTAGTAAAGTTCTTTTTTATGATAGTATAAATCAAAAAGTTGACAAATTTAAATTAAAAAAACACCTTTGAAGCGCCCTTTTTAAATTTGTAACACACGTTATAAATTCAAAATGGCCCATACTTTATTTTGCAGCATCTATGCTAAGCAGGTTTTACGTAAAGAATGAGCTTTCAAAATAAAGTAAGTACCATAAAACACAATTTATTCACCTGGGAGAGTAATCGCATTATCTATAAAGTTTTTAATAATTATTTAATGATTTAATTAACTTCTCATATCTTCCTGAATAAAAAATAATTTATTTCACTACTTCTGTGTGATTTTATTAGTCATATTTAAATAACCATGAATAAAACTAAATTGTTATTGATAGTAAAATAAACTGTTTTATAGAATTTTATATTAACTATAAACGGCAAAGAAAATTCAATTAGGTATATTTCCGCACTTATTCATTATTGAATTCGATGTAAAAGCATCAAAACTGTTCAAAGAAATGTTGACATATATGTTGATAACTAAATTTAAAAAACAGTCTGCAGGGCGCTTATATTGTTTTATAACAAGACGCCACTATCCTGTCCAACCTTCCTTTGAGGCTGCAAAACAAACTAAGCGACAGGTGTGCACTTACTGTGTTTTGAATTCTCATTAGAGTTTCAGAATGCACTTACTTGGTTTTGAATCTTAAACTATTTTCATAAAAAACACTAAGATGAAATATTAATGTGTACTACTATTATTTACGTTAAATGACACATGATAACGTGCTTAACTCAATTAAAATAAAATGGCGCTCACTGCTTTTTGACCGCGCACAGCCGAAGTGCAATTGTTTTAGACAAATGTGTTGAAATCAGACAGTTTTTATGTTTCCTGTAAAATTCAATTTTTTGCACTTACGCATTTATGCCCCGGAACCATTCACATATAAAATCGACAATAAACTCACGTTCTTTTTAGTGGTATCACTGAAAAGTTTTATCATTTTTTTTCTAAAGCTGATCATTGATCAAGCCAATCATCAAAAGAAGAGCAGCGTCAATCGCGCCGGAAGTTTCATGCAAATCAAAAGGAAAAAGAGAGTTTATTTCTTCTTTTTTCAGAAGCACCCCTCATTCATGATGCTACTCTTCCTTCCTGATAAAACAGGCCCGAACTGCAAATTAGCGGCTGGTGGAGCTAAAAGAAAGTTAAAGGAGGGTTTGAACCGCGACTCTTTTCCCAACCCCTTTTCGTATTCCATCGTCTCATTCCGGAAATTCACAATCGATTGAACCCGTCGGCAGCGTTTTTATGCAGGGATCCCTCCGTAATTATTATCTTTATTACGTTTTGCATGAATTTGCATTTTTCTCGTGGATTCATAGTCCGGGAAATGCGAAACTTGTTCTCAGATCTTGGTAGATTAGAACAATCTGCTTTGAAAGGCAAGTTCGGTAGAAATGCCTTTGAAAGAAGTGTTAAATGCTGCATTAAAGTCAAGTAACGTATTTTTTGAGAGGCTCTCGAACATGAAGCAGAAAAATTTCTAAAATTTCAAAAAGCAATAAAAGTGTTGCTTTTGAAAATTACATAGAAAATTAGTTTTCAAATAATTTATGAGTATGGTTATATCAGATTGAAGCACACTGATTCATTATATTATTAAGCCGTTTCCCTTTCGGGGTAGGCGTGAATTGCTCGGTTGGAAAGTAGTGATGTGTGGATGAGTATATAGGTTTAAGGGGTTAAACTGTATTCGAATTTTGAAAGGTGAAAAAAAATACTTCATATAATTTTCGGAGAATATTTAAGCTACTTCGTCTATCATTGTCCTTCAAATAGTGGCGTTTTCAAATACCAAAAGTACATATTTTTAATGTCCAGAAATTAATTATATTTCAGACTTTGATTTTAATCTAATGGCTTTGAAATTTTTTGGAACATGTGAGGATTTTCTAATGATGAAAAGAAAGTAGAAAAAATTGGCAAGTCTGAGGAATTCTTTGGAATATCTGAGGCTTTTCTACAATGTTATGAAGTTAAAATGAATACATTGAATGAACGAGTGAATAGATTTATAAAATTATAATCCAAAATAAATTAACTTAAAAATTACCATTTATGAAGTCTTCTCAATCTATTTTTGATTCCTTTGAATTCGTCCAATTTTTTTTTTTTTTAGTAGGAAGTACTTGTAAATATTTAAAGAAACTCTTTTAAAAAGTAGGAAAAATTCAAAAAGGAATACAACGAGTAACAACTTGTTAAACCTTTACATTTTTTTAAATCAGCTTTAAAAAAATAATTTGAAAAGCACGTTTTTGATTCCATATAGATTTGTAGATTTTTTAATTTATTGTTTTGCTACTATCAGTAGAAAGCCCTCAGAAGTTCAAAATATTGTTAGCTATAAATTATTTTATTAAAATGCAGCATTTTCCCAATATTCTCTATTTACATACCGTTAAAATAAGTATTTCCTAATGCATATATAAAAAAATTATATATTTTACAGAAATCATATGCACATCATCTACTGCAACATCGGAGGCTGAAGTAAAAACCTTCATTAAAAGTTTCTTCTGGAGCACAAAGAAAAGAAAATAGTTTTAAGTCTTTTATGGTGTTTTGTAGTGTTACAAATTTTTTTAAAGTATTAATGACATTAAAAAAAATAAGTCAAAGATAAAGGGAATGCTTACAAATTCTAAAATAATTAAATAATGCAAAAGAGCAATTACATGTCAAATCATTTTAAGAATTTCATCCATTGTTAGTAATTTCTCTTTAGCTTTGACAGAAAAACCTTTTTTCATAACTTTTGTGATTTTAGTCATATTAAGATGTAATTTTATTAACTATTCACAATTCGACGCAGATTTAAAGAAATATTTTTACAAAATTCAAAAACTTTTTGGATTCTTAAAAAACAAATTTTTAAACTGAAGTTTTGAAAAAAATCCACTTTTGATTTTCTTTCATTTTTTTAAACACAGCTTACAAACTCCTGTAGAAAACCTGTAAATATAAAAATAGGACATCTCTTAGTTTTCGACAAATATTTAAGAACGTACGCCATGACATGGCGTGCCCAGCACCCGTGAGTCTAAACTCTACGTTTTTAATTATTTCTCGAAAACTAAGAGAGATGCCATTTTTATATTCAAAAGGCTTTTAGAGCATATTGTAAGCTATCCGTGAAAAAATTTTGAAAAATACAAAAAGTTTTTGAATTTTTTTTTGAAAAATATTTCTTCAAAACTGCATCTCATTGTGAATACTTTTAAAAAATACATCGTAATAACATTAAAATCCTTAAAGTTATGAAAGTTAAGAAAAAGAAAAAAAAATTCTTTTTTAATATGTCCTAAGTTTTTGAATTTTTCAAAAATTATTTTAGGATTTTCCTATCAAGGCTTAATAGAATTTACTGATGATAAAAAAATTCTTTATATGATTTGACGTGAAATTGCTTAAAAGTAAAATTTATGAAATAAAAATTTAGTTTTTTGCAAGATTTTGTTATTTTCTTGACTATTTAGTTATTTAAAAAATTTCGTCCCTTAAATCCTTCAAAATTAATTAGTTATACACTGCTTGTAGTAATTTTTATGTGTAATTTTGATAATTTTATCATTAATTATAATTTAAGAAACGTATGCGCCACAAGAAAAAATAAAAAATAATAATAAAGTAAAATAGAAAAAATAAAATAAATCCCTTGCGCATGCGCACGGAGCTTTTCCTCCAGTAAGATCGGTGCCGGCTGTTACCACCATGTTACTAGTCTGGCAGGGGACGGATACAAACAAGCCTCCCTGGTAAACTACGGCGATTATGCCGTTACCAGCCGTTACCTGCTAGGAAACTGACATGCAAGTAACAATTCCTCTCATAACATGTGATCATTCAAGAACCTTTCATGATGGTAACAGGTTAGCTGGGTTGTGAGATAATTATCTGAATTCAATCTTCAATATTATCTGTACATATGTTTCCAGTTTTTGTGGAATTAGTTTAAAAGATTATGAATAATTTAAATTTTTAGAATAAAAAAAGATAAAAATTATTTGGATGTTTCAATGCAAATAATATTGTTGATTGATTTTCATGTTATGAAGTGATGAATTAAATATTATTAACTATTGATTGATTAATTTTTTTCAAAAAATTGAATTACATAAGAATTGAATCTGAATTATTTTCAATTAAGTCACATAAACTGATTCTATTTAAAATTATATTTCGTGGAATTAGTGAAAAGATTATTAATAAATAAAAATGTAATAAAAGAAACGGCTAAATTAAAAAATATATATTTATAAAGTGAAAATTATTTGAAAGTTTCAATGAAAATAATGTTTTCATGCATTTTATGTTGTGAGCTGATTAATTAAGTATTAGCTGATTAATTTTTTTCATATAATATCAAATTACATAAAGATTGAAGTTTAATATTCTTAAATTAAGTAACATAAATTGATTACTCACTTTAAGGTTATGTAATTGAATATTGGCTATAATTTTCATAACATTTTTTCTAGTGAAATCCTCGAACACCATATGCAGGTTCACTTCCCTGGTTCTGAACCTGGTTGCCCGTCGGAGGAGGGGACTATTAGGCCAGATCATTGGAGCAGTGGAGATGACTGGAAGATGGCATGCTGGATAATAATACTATGGAAAATCAAATGAGCGGTTTCAAAAAATAAAAATTTCAAGAAATATTCATGCGAAAATGTTGACAATTCGATTTCAAATTAATTGTTTTTGCAACAAACCGATTTTCGAAACAATTGTTGGTTTTCTGGTTTTGCACTATAAATCTTCAAAATTTATTATTGGAGCCTAATATGTATAGAGGAATTTTTGTTGAATAATAAAATCAAGAATAATGTTTATTATTTCAAGGTGTAGGATTATAAAAATACCTTCAAAGTCTGTGCCAAAATTTTTTGTCTTGTTAGGCTGTATTATTATTTTAGGATAACATTAGAAAATAATTATTTGCACTGTCCATACTTATTTTATAAAATGTCCGGTAACAGATTGTACTATTCACCCAAAACCCATCCCGAAAAAAGCTCTTACGTAGTTTATGGGTAGCCCCAAAAAAGTTACTTGTAACATTTTCCTTCTACTTTGGATCACAGACATTATTGTATTTTAGTTTTACATTTCTTTTTAAATGCAATTAATGGTGTGGAAGAAGTTCGTCTATAATTACTGTTTCAACATTACTTGAGATTGGGTAATCCCTGCCTGTAGGAGCTTCCTCGATTTCTTCAGGTGTCATGTCTTCGACCTCGCCGCTGCCCATGTTTAATTTCACTCGTGTTCCTGTCCGAGATCGAGAGTCACTTCTGTTTTTATATATTACACGAAGCTTTCTGTTACCATCCACTATTGCAAATACATCACCATTGGACGTTGATGATACACTTGGTTCTTCTCTTGGCATGGGCGATAAAGTCCCATATCTTTCTTTCTAGTGAATTGGTTTATTCGCGGTAGGGCTTGAGCTTTTCTGTCATGAATTTTACGGCTATGTTGGCTGTATCATTGCTACTGACAGGGTTTCCCATGCCAGCCAGACAGAAAACTAAAAGGAAAGTGACTAAGAGGAACAACAAAACCCATACATTTTTTTGGAGAGATTTTGTTGAAAATTTTAGAAAGCTTGTCGCTTCCCTAGAATCGTCGGCGCGCCCCTGGAGCCAGCGCTGGGGGCCACAGCATGTGGGACAGTGGTGACGGTGAGCTGCGAGATGGTCAGGCAGATCTCACTAATTAAACAGCTGGCCAACAAGAACGTCTGAGACATACGATAAGCAGTAAAAAAGCAACTGTGCCTGCTGAGGATGCTTTGGCCAGCGTTAGCTATTTACAGCCAACCGCCTCAACAGAAATACCGTGGGAGAGCATCAAGTGGGCTAACACAATGAATAAGGAATTGGTGCGTCTCTATTATGAAAGTGCGAAGTTTACAACCCCATGCGAAAAAGAATACAATTTTAGAACGAAAGTTGCTGCAAAGTATCCTTAAATAGAGAAAGTCGCACTAAGAGATCTTATCGCTAAGGTACAGGACATCAGTACTAATCTACACATCTCAGAACATCGAGCAATGGAGATTAAGCAACAGATTGATTTGGCGTGGAAAAACGACAGCAATGAACATCAGTTAGAGGAAGCCGAATCACACGAACAAGCAGTGGCAATTGATGTTCTTCCTCAACCTGGTGATGATCCAGCACCACCACATCCTCCAGAGGTAGATGGCCTAATACAACCAGAGAAACAAGCAGAGGTCCAACAAACCAGAAGGCGATTGAAATGGAAATACCATATTACCAGAGATGGAATGCACTTTTATTTTTCAGCAAAGAAAAGTAGGCGAAGTGTAAGAAGAGAACATGATCGACTCTTGTCATTTGAGTACGTAGAACTAGCCGCAAGAATAAAAGGGCAGAATCTAGCATATTGAAAACGCTCAATATCTGTAAACAGATTGCTTTCGGCTGTTGAAATAGCTGCCATCGAAATAAAAGTCGGAAAGCAGCTTTCAATTGATGAACTTGCCTTGAAAGATGTTAACGACGAAGATCTGATTAAAGCTGAAGGCATAGGTGCTAGGGATAATGAACATCAAGTACAGGATCTACTAGAACCACATTCGGACATAATTAACGATGGTCTGAACAGCGAAATCCCAGAGAAACTGTAGTACATGATCTGCGTGCATTTATAGAACACCTGAACAGCAAGGTTTCACCTATGCATTCAAATGCAACATAAACTGCGCTAGAGGTGCAAACCCTTGTACACTGAGCAGCTGTGGCAACCATTATGATGTTGGGTCGCAGATCTGAGACTACCAATGCAGTCTTTGCTCCAGGAAAGGAGCGAAATCCACCATGAAAGATCAGGCTGGATATGGATGTCAGCAAAGTAAGGTGCAAATTGGGTAGACTGACTCAATATAAAATAGGAAATATAACTAGAGAGCTGATACAACACGTTACTGAAATAATCCACCTTCGGAACATCGAGACATTACCATTAGTAAAATTGGATGGAATTATAGACGCATAACAGCGAAAACTTGATTTTCTAACTGCTGGACTGCGTCGTTACAAGAAAAGTAGTGCAAGAAGGCAACAAAATCGAACTTTCTAGGCAGATGAAAGAAGGTTCTATCGTGAACTCAGTGTAAAACAGGGACCTGTCCGAAACTTTCGTTTTATTACGTTACGTTATCCAAAAAGTACCGAATCTTTCAAAATTTTTGTTAAAATTTCGGTATTTTGAATAACGTAACCTAACTCAAGTGAATATAGTTATTTCGGACAGCAGTCTCCGTTGCACACTCGAGGCCTGACATTGTTCTCCAAGACTTCGAGAAACGAACCATATTCGTAATCGAATTCTCGGCTCCAGCCGACTACAATATCACTGCCAAGGAGAAGGAAAAGGAGGAGAAGTATCAAGACCTTAAAAGGTAGTTGCAACGGCTGTACCCGACATTTTCTTCTAAAGTAACTGTCCTTGTGATCGGTGTTCTTGGAGGTGCGAAACTATCACTGGTTCGTAACCTTAAAGCAATTCCCGCGTGCCAAAAATATGCCAAGGCTCTTGTGAGATGTATGCAGAAAGCTGTCATCCTTGGGTCGCTTCGTGTCTTCTAGACACACGAGGGTTTCGTCGGCCTGTAGTCGTAATTTCATCATGCCACCCATCTCACAGTCGTGAGACGTCGCCATAAGTGTGATTTACCGCGGTTCTACTGGGACCTGATGTTATTTTTAGATGGCAGTTGCTCCCAGTGGGACCCTGCGGTGGTTGTTTAACCTTTTTTTTTTGTTAATTATATATATTTCGGTTCCTTGGAATCGAACCGAAGGGCCTATGACAAAGCCACCGGACGGCTCTTCTGGTTACGGATGGAGGGTCCCTGTACCAAAGTTATCTGTTGAATATGGATACAATGATTGATAAGGAGTCGCAGAAAATTGTCCAGGGATGGCCCCGAAGGAATAACCCCCAAGCTGAGGCGTAACAACCATGCCGTAAAAATAGAATGGCACCTGTTTGAGGTGTCCTAAACGGTGACTCTGTGATACCAAACCACCAAAAAGTTGTAGATGCGGTTCAAAACGGTCGAATGCGTAGAGCACCCGACAATGGGTCGGTAAACAGTGCGGATTACTCTAGAGTTTGGGTTGCTGAAAATAATATGGATGGAAATACGACAGCGAACCAGTGAAAGGCTCACATTGAGTGGACGAATCGACTTGAGAATAACTTGCTGTACTGCTACGATACCAGCATTATCCCTTTTCGCGGATTCTTCATAGAACGTGTGCTCACTCTGTGGTGCCGCAACAGTCTTTGCGAATTCAAGCTATCTACTTCTCAAAGACTGGATATGAACGCAGAGCGCTTCTGTAACCGCTGCATAAACAAACATCCTTTGAGAGATGATAGCGATTTCAGGACAAGGAGGGAACATTAACATCCAGGTTCATCCTAAGCCCCAAGATCTGACTGAAATGGACGCCTCTCTTTGTGAGCATATCTCAAAGAATTCCGACGTCTGGACCATCAATTGTTCAGTTTATGGTGCTAAAAGAGCTTTGGCTGATTCAAATAGATGGCTAAAACCGATGATGGATCAAAAGACCAAAGGATATTTGGATAACTGAATAAGAAGATTGGTTGGGCCAAGTTTCATCTGAAGCAAGGACGAATTAGTTGCGTTCCCAAGGACCCTGTGCTCATGAATGTGGCTGTTGTTAGATGCCTTGAAGCCGGAGAGACCTATTCATACCTAGGCCTGCCTGAGAGCCGCATTCAGTGAAGAAGGCTCTCCAAAGCTGATACAAGCGTCTCTCTCGACAGATTCGGACTTCCAATCTGTCGGCTTTGTACGAGATATCTACGAATAACATGCTTGCCATCCTGGATCGACTCTACTCAAGACTGTCACGCGTCAGCTCATGCGTATGCAGAAGAGCTGAGCTTGCATATCACTTCGTCCGTTCCGCGATTGTATACCACACGCCGTCAAGGCGGACGGAGACTTCTAAATGTCCAATGTCTTTATAACCGAATTATCCTGGGTACAGCGTACATCTTCGCAAATGGACGAGATCCTCCCCTAAATATGGTATGGAATCACCAGATTATTGGCAAAGGAGCGTTCCTTTACAAAGCCGCGGTGCAAGGGACCGAGACGCTTGACTTGAATCTTATCATCAGAAGTGAGGAAAGTGCATTACTCCATCTAGATGCGCATACAATTTCGATCTGTTTTTTTACGCGGCTGTGGTGACATCAATAGCTCACTCAACATTTCATGTCTAAAAGACCCTCTGTTTTTCAGCTAATTAATACTTGAATATCCACAAAGAATTCATCTGGTATTATGTCAATCGCTGAGTAAGACTTTATGCAATATTCTGACTCACCCGATTTCGCCCGAACTTCCCATGATTGAGAATTATTGCTTATTTGCTCATAAAACTCCAATTGAGTGACTTTTACTTATTAATAGCAATAATCGATTTTTATATTTATATTCTCCTATTTAAATCCAAATGTTCTCCTAATTTCTAAAGATCATATGAGAAGGTAAATCTCTAACCTTTTAGTACAGCAGCAGCTACTTCCTTCGCTATAGACTATATATATATATATATATATATATATATAGTTACAAGTTTGTCATAAGGACAACCGCAGGATTTCGCTGGGAGCAGTTGCTAATCTGAAAAATTGCACCCACTCCCAGCGAAATCGCAGTAAAATTTCAGCTATAACCACGTCTCACGACCATGAGATAGGTGGTTACAGTTTGCGACTAATTGAATACGATGATCCGGCAAATTTCTCAGCATGTTCTTGACACGCAGGGATGATTTTCAGGATATTAACCAGTGAAACCTTGGCACCTCCAAAAGCGCCGATGATCAAGACGATTAGCTTAACAGAATATTCCGGTATAACCGTCGCAACTCCCTTATAAGGTCTTTATACCTCTCTACCTTTTCATTCTCCTTGGCTATGCTGTTTTTGTCAGCTGGTGCCGAAAATTCGATAACGAACATGGTTCGTTTCTCGAAGTCAAGAAGAACTATGTCAGGCTGTACATAAAAAATTAACATAAATTTCATACCCATAGGAAAATTGATATTGGTTTTATATAAATTCGATCAAATAGGAACGTCACTAGTAATGTTTTTTTTCAATACAAAATTTTGGTCCTAATTCCCCGTTTAGAAATATTGATAATTGTATGTCAATATATGAATTTTAAATTCAAGACTTTTGTAATGAAGGTAAAGAGTGAAGGATAGGAATGAGGAGGATATTGAAGAAAATAAACGTCGCTAACATTCCTATCTGGTCGAATTCACATGCAAATAAAACATTTTCCACCTGAGGTTTATAAGCAAATGACTTCTCACTCGTATTTTAGGAGTCAGAAAGGAAAACTACTTTTTTTGCGGAACAAATTCACATTATTGGAAATATTTTTAAAATGTTTCAAAATGTCCGAAAGTGCCTGAACAACTTTTTATAGAAATCTTCAAGAAGAATAACTTTCCTTTTGAAAAATTTCCAGCTTATTTATTCTATATCTTTGAAGTAACACAAAAAATATTATTTTCAGATAAACGACCAACATTCACTTGTGGATTTTTAAGCCGTTTGAAATTTCTTTATGGATTTGAAACGTTGAAAAGCCTCTGACAAGAGCATGTAATCATACCAAGTTTTTAATATAGGAAATTTCGGTTGTACCGATGCTATTAATTATCTCATTTAGATCATATTCCCGCATATTTCCTCATGTTCCTGTGTATTCGAAGCATTCCTTGTCTTCACAGATATTCTCAATTTTTCAGATGTATTCTCAAGTATTCTAAAGTATTCTTTGAGAATATATTCCTTGTACATGTAATCTGAGATTGTTCCATGCCTCGTTGTGCACGTAGCAAGATAAATACATTATCGAGCGCGAAGCGGGGGATACGAAATACGCGCTACAGGCGCGCAATGCACTTCGAGGATACCTCCGCACGGCGAGCAGATTGTGTGAAAAATAACATTGATAATAATAAAGTTAAATTTGTGGAAAAATGACCGAAATTCAGAAAAACAAAGTCAGTGAAAATATGTCTGCTTCAATATCAATGCATATTATGCTACTGAAAAAAATGAGATTAAAGAGTCGGATATTCAATAGACGAATTGTTCAATAATGACCAAATTTTAGGAATAAATGCACAGGACACTGCAAGGAATATGAAGCTATACGCTGCTCATTAACAATTTTGATCTCCACTGCATGCAACCTTAATTATAAATATTCAAATGATTATGTATATTTTATGGGCATACTATATGATCCAGGCATTATATATAATGCCTAGAAATTTCAGGCAGAGTATGTAATCGAATAACCTAGGCATTCTGTATAATCTCTAGGAATTATTTATAATGCCTGGCACAAGTAGGTAAAGTATATAATCAACATTTTGATCATAACACGAGTTTTCAGCGATTTTGCCCACCATATCTCACTATGATTTTTTCATGTATTTTGCCCCGCTGAACATGAAAATCACACTCCAAATTTTTTTTATGGAAACGTTTTCGAGATACCTGTGTTCAAATTTTTTAAAATTTTTGTCCAACACATTCAAATCGCTAGCATCTGAACTATCGGGACGATCTGAAAATTTTAGATAAGAAAGTTATACAGGATTCAGTTGCCTTTAATTTGAGCATTCGTTTAGGGTAAACGGTCAATTAGATAAGCCAGGCTTCTGGCTCTAGCTATCAATTGGCATTGTTCGCATTACCCGGAACGGAACCCGAGCACCCAATCCCGTTTAAAGCCGCTCTCGAGTTTTTGCCGAAATCCTTTGACCGCCAGAATATGTCCGTCAATCGATTAATTATTTATTGTCTTTTTGCGCGAAACGCAATTTCATCAAAAGATAGAAATACGCGTTTTCTGATGGTTAGGTTTAGATTGCAAGGGGATTCGTTTGACTGCTTCCAAGATAGGGAAATTGAGACCCTAGAAAAATTATTAAAATTTCTAAAATTAAATTTTACCGAGCACCGTAATTTGAGCCAGCTTAATACCGCATTGGCTAGACTGGCTCAGAATGAGAGTGAGAACGTTCAAGCTTACGGTAGTAGAGGAGGGAAAATTTTAACCAGCCTAATTGAATTAATTGAAGATCAAAATGTATCCGTAGCGGCGGACGTCATTATCAAATCAGCGCGAGATACTGCATGTGACAATTTCGTAACAGAGTTCTAACGTGAGTTACAATTTAGAGTGAAATTAGATAGGCCTCGTACCCTGCAGCAAGCTATAAATTGTACTTGTCCAGCGGAAGGGGAAGAGAAGCACAAGAATGGGCTAGTTGACGACAAATCGAAAGGAAATAACGTTGAGTCCACGAAACAAAATAATAATAACCAAAAGCGTTTTCGCCCTTATTACTGGAACGCACGAGCACATAAATTAGGTGCTGTTAGGTAAGGTCGGGGACGAAGTCTTGGGCGAGGTCGCGGACGAGGTGGCTATACCGCTAGCTACAATAAAAATAAAACCGAAGGAGAAACGTTCCTTCTAGAAACGGCTAACTTTTCTCGGTGCGGAGGCAGTAGTCATTTGGCGATAGGGTGTTTGCGAGTTACCCCAGCAAACGGGGCAAAGACTTGCTATAACTGCAATAAGATGGACCATTTCTCCAGTAAGTGTCCTGAAAAAAGGATTACAGAGTGTTATCGTTGCCATAAACAGGGACACATTTCTAAGAATTGTCGAGAACAGTCTAGCGTTGATCAAAAATCAAAAGAAATTTGCACTTATTGCAAGAAGTCGGATCATAACCACATGGATTGTTATTTGCAGTTGAATAAACTGGAACCTGTCAAAAAGTCCCAAAATGGCAAGACTTTTAAAACAGAAAAGAACAGTTTCGAACTACCTTCCAAACCATTAAAATCAATCATGAACTTCTTCGAATTCAAGAAGAGAAACCATTTCAGGTCACTATAAATAATTATTATTATAAAATTCAGTGAAAATTAATAAATTTATCCCTTTAACCTGTCAAAAAGTCCCAAAATGCCAGGATTCTTGATACAGAAAACAACAATTTGAAACTTCCTTCCAATCCATTAAAATCAATCGAGAACTCCCTCGAATTCAAAAGGAAAGACAATTTCAGATCGCTATAAATTAATATTATCATGAAACTCAGTGCAAATCATTAAATCTGTTTCCGGAACCTGTCAAAAAGTCCCAAAATGTTAGGATTTTTGACACGGAAAACAACAATTTCGAACTTCCTTCCAAATCATCAAAATCTATCGAGAACTCTCTCGAATTCAAAAACGAAAACAATTTCAGATCACTATAAATTAATATTATGATGAAATTCAGTGAAAATCATTAAGTTTATCCCCGGAACCTGTCAGAAAGTCCCCAAATGCCAGGACTTTTAAAACAAAAAAGAACAATTTTGAACTTCCTTCCAAACCATTAAAATCAATCAAGAACTTCCTTGAATTCAAAAAGAAAAACAATTGCCTATCACTATAACTTAATGTTATTATAAAATTCATTGAAAATCATTACGTTTATCCCTGGAATCTGTCAAAAAGTCCCAACATGCCAGGATTGTTAAAGCATAAAATAAAAGTTGAGAACTTCCTTTCAAACCATTGAAATCAATCGAGAAATAAGTCGAATTCAAAAAGAAGAACAATTTCGGATATCTATAAATTAATATAATTATAAAATTCAGTGAAAATCATTACATTTATTCCTGGAACAGGTCACGAAGTCCCAAAATGCCAGGACTTTTAAAACAGAAAAGAACAATTTTTGACTTCCCTCCAAACCATTGAAATCAATCGAGAACTCCCTCGAATTGAAAAAAAAGAACATTTCAGATCACTATAAATTAATATTATGATGCAATTCAGTGAAAATCATTGAATTTATCCCTGAGACCTGTCAAAAAGTCCCAAAATGCCGAAATTTTTGAAACCGAAAAGAAAAGTTTTAACCTTCCTTCCAAACCATTAAAATCAATATAGAACTCCCTCGAATCCAAAAGAAAAACAATTTCAGATCACTATAAATTAATATCAATATAAAATTTAGGGAGAGTTATTACATTTATCCCTGGAACCTGTCAAAAAGACCAAAAATGCCAGGATTTCCAAAACATAAAAGAAAAGTTCAGAACATCCTTCCAAAACATTAAAATCATTCGAGAACTACCTCGAATTCAAAAAGAAAAACAACTTCAGATCACTATAAATTAATTTTATTGTAAAATTTTGTGAAAATCATTACATATATACCTGGAACCTGTCAAAAAGTCCCAAATGGCAAGACTTTTAAAACAGTAAAGAACAGTTTCGAACTTCCTTCCAAACCATTCAAATCAATCATGAACTTCTTCGAATTCAAGAAGAGAAACCATTTCAGATCACTATAAATAATTATTATTATAAAATTCAGTGAAAATTAATGAATTTATCACTTTAACCTGTCAAAAAGTCCCAAAATGCCAGGATTCTTGATACAGAAAACAACAATTTGAAACTTCCTTCCAAACCATTAAAATCAATGGAGAACTACCTCGAATCCAAAAAGAAAAACAATTTCAGATCACTATGCATAATTATCATTATAAAATTCAGCGAAAATCATTAAATTTGTTCCTGGAACCTGTCAAAAAGTCCCAAAATGCTAAAGTTTTAAAACAGAAAAGCACAATTTTGAACTTTTTTCCAAACCATTTGAATCAATCGAGAGCTCCCTCGATTTCAAAAAGAAAAATATTTTCAGATCACTATAAATTAATATCAATATAAAATTCAGTGAGAGTCATTAAATTTATCCCTGGAACCTGTCAAAAAGTCCTAAAATGCTAGGATTTTCAAAACATAATAGAAAAGTTCAGACCATCCATCCAAACCATTAAAATCAATCGAGAGCTCCCTCCAATTCCAAAAGAAAAACAATTTCAGATCACTATCAATTAATATTACTATAAAGTTCAGTGAAAATCAATAAATTCATCCCTAGAACCTGTCAAAAAGTCCCAAAATGCCAGGACTTTTAAAACTGAAAAGAACAATTTTGAACTTCCTTCCAAACCATTCAAATCAATCGCGAACTCCCTCGAATTCAAAAAGAAAACCAATTTCAGATCACTATAAATTAATATTATTATGAAATTCAGTGGAAATTATTAAATTTATCCCTTTAACCTGTCAAAAAGTCCCAAAATGCCAGGATTTTTGACACGGAAAACAACAATTTTGAACTTCCTTCCAAATCATCAAAATCTATCGAGAACTCCCTCGAATTCAAAAAGAAAAACAATTTCAGATCACTATAAATTAATATTATTATGAAATTCAGTGAAAATTATTAAATTTATTCCTTTAACCTGTCAAAAATTGCCAAAATGCCAGGATTTTTGATACAGAAAAGAACAATTTAAAACTTCCATCCAAACCATTAAAATCAATCGAGAACTCCCTTGAATTCAAAAACAAAAACAATTTCAGATCACTATAAATTAATTTTATTGTAAAATTTTCTGAGAATCATTACATTTATAACTGGAAC
This sequence comes from Andricus grossulariae, assembly GCA_011634705.1. Classification (NCBI taxonomy): domain Eukaryota; kingdom Metazoa; phylum Arthropoda; class Insecta; order Hymenoptera; family Cynipidae; genus Andricus; species Andricus grossulariae. Next base: position 69,147,939 of record JAABKJ010075445.1, on the reverse strand, counting down.
CTGTCAAAAAGTCCCAAAATGGCAAGACTTTTAAAACAGAAAAGAACAGTTTCGAACTACCTTCCAAACCATTCAATTGTTGAAAACTGAATTTTCAACTTTTTACAATTGAAGAAATTTAAAAACTGAATTTTCAACCATTGAAAATTAAAAATTGAATTTTTTCTCGATGCAACATTAATAATTCGATTTTCAAAAATTTTCAATTCAATTGTTGAAAATTAAAAAAAAAATATTATTCAGCTGTGAAAATTTGAGAAAATTTATTTTCAACTGTTGAAAATTGAAGAAAATTGTATTTCCAACAGTTGAATCTTTAATAGT
>JAABKJ010075445.1:68968796-69147605 GCA_011634705.1 Andricus grossulariae | reverse complement strand
AATAAGTAATTGAATTATCAACAGCAGAAACTTCAACTGTTGAAAATTTGAAAGTATTTAAAATTGAAGAGATTGGAAAATTAAATTATTAGCTGTGGAAAATTATTGTTAATTGAATATTCAACTGTAAAAGTTTGAGAAAATTTATTTTAAGCTGTTGAAATTGAAGAAAATAAGTAATTGAATTATCAACAGTAGAAACTTCAATTGTTGAAAATTTAAAAGAATTGAAAATTGAAGAGATTGGAAAATTAAATTATTAGCTGTGGAAAATTATTGTTAATTGAATATTCAACTGTGAAAGTTTGAGAAAATTCATTTTCTGCTGTTGAAAATTGAAGAAATTAATTAATTGAATTATCAACAGTAGAAAATTCAACAACAACAATTTAAAAGAATTGAAAATTAAATTATTAACTGTAGGAAATTGAAGAAAATTGAATATTCAACTGTGAAAGATTGAAAAAATTTATTTACAACTGTTGAAAATTGAAAAAAATTAAAAATTGAATTTTCCATTATTGAAAATTGAATTTTCAATAGATACTAATTTAAGTGTTGTAAATTGAATATTCAACTGTGAAAGTTTGAGAAAATTAATTTTCAACTGTTCAAAATTGAAGAAATTAAGTAATTTAATTATCAACAGTAAAAACTTCAACTGTTGAAAATTGAAGAGATTTGAAAATTAAATTATAAACTGTTGAAAATTAAAAATTGCGTTTTTAACTGTTAAAAATTACATTAAATTAATGTTGAAAATTGAAGAAAATTAATAATTGAATATTCAGCTGTAACAAATTCGATTGAAAATTGAATTAATAACTGTAGAAAATTGAAGAAAATTGAATATTCAACTGTGAAAGATTGAGAAAATTTATTTAAAACTGTTGAAAATTGAAGAAAATTAAAAATTGAATTTTCCATGAATGAAAATTGAAAATAGAATTTTCAACAGATAATAATTTAATGTTTGTAAAAATTGAATATTCAACTGTGAAAGTTTGAGAAAATTCATTTTAAACTGTTGAAAAATGAAGAAATTGAGTAATTAAATTATGAACAGTAGAAAATTCAACTGTTCAAAATGTAAAAGAATTGAAAATTGCAGATTTGAAAATTAAATTATTAACTGTGGAAAATTGAATAAAATTGAATATTCAACTGTGAAAGTTTGAGAAAAATTATTTTCAACTGTTGAAAATTGAAGAAAATAAGTAATTGAATTATCAACAGTAGAAACTTCAACTGTTGAAAATGTAAAAGAATTGAATATTGATTAATTTGAAAATTAAATTATTAACTGCGGAAAATTAAAGAAAATTGAATATTCAACTGTGAAAGTGTGGGAAAATTTATTTTCAATTGTTGAAAAATGAAGAAAATTAGTAATTAAATTATCAGTAGTAGAAAATAAACTGTTGAAAATGACAGACAATTACAAATTGAAGACATTTGAAAATTGAATTAATAATTGTTGAAAATTTAAGAACATTGATGATTGAATTGCCAACAGTAAAAAATTAAATTGTTGAAAACTGAATTTTCAACTCTTAACAATTGAAGAAAATTAAAAATTGAATTTTCAACAGGCGAAAATTCAGTTGTTTTAAATTAAAGAAGACTTGAGATTCAATTGTTGAAAACTGAATTTTCAACTTTTTACAATTGAAGAAATTTAAAAACTGAATTTTCAACTGTTGAAAATTAAAAATTGAGTTTTTTACTGTTAAAAATTACATTAAATTAATGTTGAAAATTGAAGAAAATTAGTAATTGAATATTCGACTGTAAAAATTTTTATTAAAAATTGAATTAATAACTGTTGAAAATTGAAGAAAATTAAACATTGAATTCTCACCTGTTTACAATTGATAATTGCAGTTTCAACTGTTGAAAATTGATTATTGAATTTTCGACAGTAGAAAATTCAACTGTTGAAAATTCAAAGGAATTGAACATTAAATTATTAACTTTAATAAGATTGATTTGCTTTAATAAACAAACAATTTGAGTTACAGATTTAAATTAATTTTTAATAACAAATTATCTTCCATGCAATTTTCAAGTAAAATTTTAGCTCTCATTAGTTAAACAATATAAGAATGTTAATGCAAAAAAAATTTGGTCCTCCTGATTAAAAAAATAACGAGGGTTAATAAATTAGACACAATGGTTTTTTTCATTCAATTGAATTTTCAACTGTAAACAAATTCAATTATAAATTTTCTTCAATTTTCAACAGTTGAATCTTTAACAGTTGAAAATTAAGTTTTCGGCATTTGTAAATTAAATTGTTTTAAATTGAAGAAAACTGAAAATTCAATTGTTGAAAATTGAAGAAAATTGAAGATTGAATTTTCAATTGTTGTAAATTGATGAAAATTGAATATTCAGCTGTGAAAATTTGAGAAAATTCATTCTTAACTGTAGAAAATTGATTATTGAATTATCAATAGTAGAAAATTGAACTGTTTAAAATGAAAGAGAATGGCTAATTGAATTATTAACTGTTGAAAATGAAAGAAAATTTATGAATGTTAACTATATTGTTGACAATTTCATGTTTTTGGCCGAAAGGTAATCGTATTGATTGAAATTTTATCTTCTTAGTTCGAAATTCAACTAATTTGTCGAAAATTCGTTGTTTTTTTGTGAAAAATTAATTTTTCCAACTGAAAGTATAACTATTTTATTTTTGGTTGAAAATGGATCTTTTTCAGTTCAAAATTTGTATTTTCAAATTGTAACTTTTCCATTTTGATTTAAAAATGTAACTGCTTTATGGAAAATTCACGTTTTTTGGTAGAAAAGTAATCTTATTGTTCGAAAGTTTATATTTTTGATTGAACATTATTTTATTTGGTTGAAAATTTAACTAATTTGTTGGAAATTAGTTTTTTTGTTTGTTACAAATTAATTTTTTCAACTGAAAATATAAGTATTCCATTTTGGTTGAAAAATTATCTTTTTTTAGATGAAAATTCATGTATTTTATAGAAAATTCATAAATTTTTTTCGAAAATTATCATTTTTATTATTTTTATTTTGTTGAAAATGTAACTGTTTTTGTTCTTAAATTTTAATCTTTTTTGTTTGACAATTTGGTTGAAAATTCATCTTTTTGGCTGACAAATTCATTTCTTAGGTTCCAAATTAAACTATTTTATTGAGAATTTTTTTTTTTTTTTTTAAATAATGTTTCTAAGTGAAAATTTTAACTTTTCTACTTTTTTCTAGATTCATCTTTTGGTTGAACATTAATTTCTTTTTGGTTGAAAATTTAATGTGCTGGAAATTTCTCTTGTGATAAAATATTAATCTTCTGGGTGAAAAATTAATCTTTTTGGTTGAAAATTGAACTATTTTGTTGTAAATCCTTTTTTTTTGTCTGAGAAGTAATTTTTTTAACTGAAAATTTAACTATTCTATTTTTGGTTGAAAAGAGATCTTTTTTGGATTGAAATTTGTGTCTTGTTAAAAATTTGTATTTTTTTGAAGAAAATTCTACCAAATATTTGGTTAAATTTTTTTTAAAGATTAATTATTTAAGTTACAGATTCATTTAATTGAAAGTTTAACGATTTTGTTGAAAATCCAAATTTTACTGAAAATCTGAGTATTTTCTTCAAATTTCGAAACATTCTTTTTTCGTTGACAATTCATTTCCTAGGCTGAAAATTTAATTATTTTGTTGAAATTTCGTTTTTTTTTTGGTCAAAAATTAATTTTTCAACTGTAAATATAACTATTCCATTTTGATTTAAAAATTAATCTTCTAGGTGAAAAATTAATCTTTTTGGTTGAAAATTAAACTATTTTATTAGAAATTAAACTATGTTGTTGAATATTAATTTTTTTGTTAAATTCATCTTTTTTTGGAAGAAAAGTAATCTTATTAGTTGAAAAATAATCTTTTTGATACAAAATTTATTTATTTTTTTATTGAAAATTCAGCTATTTTGTTCAGAATTTTTTTTTGTAGAAACTTTTTGGTAAAAAATTGATCTTTTTTAGTTTAAAATTCATGTTTTTTTTATTCGTATTTTTTGGTAGAAAATTCAACTATTTGGTAAAAAATGCATCTTTCCCTCGTAAAGATTCAACATTTTAGTTAGAAATTCATTTCATTAACTGAAAATTTAACGATTGCTTTGAAAATTCGTCTTTTTTTTTTAATTTGAAGTTTTTGGTTTCAAATTAAAATATGTTTTATAGAAATATCAACTATTAAATTGTTGTTTGAAAATGTATTTTTTCAACTGACAATTGCTTCCTTTTGTTAAAAATTTAACTATTTGGTTAAAAATTCGTGTAAAATTTCAAGTATTTGGTTATAAATTAGTGCATTTTGTTCAGAAAAAATTTGTTCACTAAAAATTTAAATGTTCTTATTTTTTCTTGTAAATTAATCTTTTGTGGTACAAATTGCATTTATTTAGTTGAAAATTTGTATTACTTGGTTTGATTTAATTATTTTAGGTTTAAAAATGAAATGAATTTTATTGTAATATCAATTATTAAATTATTGGTTGAAAATTCATATCTTTGTTTGAAAAATTAACTTATTAGGTTGAAAATTTCTTTAAAAATTCAAGTATTTTGTTTGAGATTTATGTATTTTGTGAAAAATTTTGTCCTTTTTAGTTGAAAATTAATTTTTGAACTGGATATTTAACAATTAAATTTCTGGTTGAAAATTAAACTATTTTCTTAAAAAAATGTTCCTTTTTGGTTGAAAAATAATTTTTGAACTGAATATTTAAGAATTAAATTTTTGGTTGAAAATTGATCTTTTTAATTGAAAATTCAACTATTTCATGAAAAATGCTAATTGAATATTTTCTTAAAAGTTCTTTTTTTTTTTTTTGAATATCAATTTTTGAACTGAATATTTAATAATTAAATTTTTGGTCGAAAATTCAATTATTTCGTTAAAAATTCATACAGTTTGTTGAAAAATTGTTTTTTTGTTTTGTTTGAAAATTAATTTTTTAAACAGAAAATTTAACTATTTTATTTTTGGTAGAAAATTGATATTTTCTGCTTGAAAATTCAACTTTTTGGTTAAAAAATTTAAGTATTTTGTTGAAAATTCTGTTTTTTTCTGAAAATTAATTTTTTTCAAATGAAAATTTAACTATTCTTTTTTTGGTAGGAAATTAATATTTTCTGCTTGAAAATTCAACTTTTTGGTTGAAAATTTAAGTATTTTGTTGAAAATTCTGTGTTTTTTTTTGTTTGAAAATTAATTTTTACAATTGAAAATCTAACTATTCTATTTTTTGTAGAAAAATGATATTTTCTAGTTGGAAATCCAACATTTTGGTTACAAAATTTAAGTAATTTTTTGATATTGAAAATTAATTTTTTAAGCTGAAAATTTAACTATTATATTTTATATTAAAAATATATTTTTTTAGTTTAACTATTTGGTTAAAAATTCATGTATTTTGTTAAAAATGCATCTTATTTTTGCAAAATTTATTTATATTTATAATTTAATTTAATTATAATTCATCATTTTAGTTCAAAAACCTTTTTTGGTTTCAAAATCTAACAATTTTGTTGATAATTATTTTTTAATGGTTGAAACGTATTTTCATTAACTGAAAATATAACAATTCCATTTTTGGTTGAAAATTGTTATTTTTTAATTCAAAACTTATGTATTTTCTTATAAAATTCATATTTTTTGGCAGAAAATTATTCTTCTTGGTTGAAATTTCATCTTTTGTTCAAAATTTATTAACTTATTGGTTAAAAGCTTAATATGCAGAAAATTCGTTTTATTAAATTAAAAAATAATTTTGTTAACTGAAAATTTATTATATTTGAAGTTGAAAACTTATCTTTTTTAGTTGAAAATTCAACTACTTGGTTAAAAATTTTCGTTGAAAATTCATAAATTTTATTGAAAATTTGTCTCTTTTGATTTAAAATTAATCTTGATGCTTAACAATTAATCTTTTGTTTGAAAAATCATTTTTTGGTTGAAAATTTAACTAATTTTTTATAAATTTCATTTTTCTTTTCTTGAAAATTAATATTTTTATTTAAAAATTCAACTATGTGTTTGAATATGTACTTTTTTTTAGAAAATTATGCTTCTAGTTTGCAAATTCATTTATTTTGATCAATAATTTAACTACTTTGCTAAAAATATATCTTTTTTTTGTTAAAAATTAATTTTTTAGTTGAAAACTCGACTTTTTGGTAGAAAATTAATCTTCTTGTTAAAAAATTCATCTTTTTGGTTGAAAATTCATTATTTTTTATTGATAATTTAAGTAACTCGTTAAAACCCCATTTTTCTTAGTTCAAAATAATTATTTAAACTGAAAAGTGAACTATTTCATTTTTGGTTACAAATTTTTTTTTAGTTGTAAATTCATTTCTTTAAATTAAAATTTAACTCATTTATTTAAAATTAGTTTTTGTTGTTGAAAATTAATTTTTGAACTTGAAAATCAAATATTTCATTTAAAATTCGTCTTTTTTGTTTACATTCAACCTTTTTTATTTAATATTAAAATCTTTTTTAGTTGGAATATCAACTATCCAATTTTTCGTTGAAAATTCATCTTTTTTTATTCGAAGTTATACTAATTTGTTAAAAAGTAATTTTTCTAGATGAACATTCATTACTTTAGTTGAAAATTGATCTTTATGGCTGAAAATGCAACTATTCTATTGAAAAATTTGCTTTTTTTAGTTGAAAATTAATTTTATTAACAGAAAATTTAACTGTGCCATTTTTCGTTGAAAATTTTTTATTTTTTAGTTAAAAATTCACTTCCTTTGTTGCAAATTGTATATATTGTTCAAATTTCAATTTTTTATCTGAAAATTTCACCATACCATTTTTGGTTGAAAATGTATTTTTGTTTTTAGTTGAAAATTTAACAATTATGTTGAAAATTCGTATTCTTTTAGTAGAAAATTTACCTTTTTTAGTTAGAACTTCAAATTCTTGTTTGAAAAATCATGACTTTTATTGAAAATTGAACTATTTCATTTTTTAATCAAAATTTATCTTTATTAGCTGAAAAAGTAAAAAGAAAAGAAAAAACAAGAAAAGGTGATCAGTAATTAAAATATTGGAATTTTTTCTCTTCAAACTGAATGACTTACTCTTTTACTTTATTTTACAAATGAACTATAAACTTTTATTAATAATTTTTATATTGTTTTATTTAAAAAAAAATCATTTATAATTTAACTTGTTGAATTTTAATGTGTAACACCTATTATCCTCAGAAAAAATTCGAGTGAGTTGAAGAGATATTTAGAAGTTTTGAAAAAATTCAAAATTAATTTAAAATGATTTCAATTAATTGAAGAAAATGTCTACGTGTAACATTTCCTAGAAAAATTAAAAATTTTTTTTTTTTTGAAAAATTAATTATAAGAGAATATTTAAAAAAAAATAGAAAGTTTTACAAAATTATCCAAAATGAATGTGAAAGATTTTAAGAAAATTTTGTTAATTTGGCAGGATTTTAGAAACAATTTTAGGAAAAATTCCAATCATTTTAAAAGATGTTTAAAAGTTCTAAAAAAAATTCAAAAATAATTTAAAATTTGAAAAAATGTAAAAGAACGTGTAAATGTTTCAAGATGCATGGTTTTATATTTACCACACATTTTTCCCCAGTTTAATTTGGAAAAGGGCTTGGTAAATTGAAAAGGTAATTTAAAAATATTAAGTTTTTAATGTTTTTTCTAAAATTTGCAATTATTTTTCAATTTCAAATTTTTAAGAATTGAAAGATGTGAATTTTTAATTTTAAAAGCTATAAATGTGATATTGTATCATTTTTCAGCAATTAAAATTAAAAAAATTTAATTCTAAACTTTCTAAATTCGGAAATGGTCGACTTTCAATTTGTAAAGTTGAATCATTTTTTTTAAATACGTAGTATAGTTGAAAATTCAACAATTGAATTTTGTAGAAAATTTATTTGTTAAAAACTCCACTGTTGAGTTTACAAAAGTTGAATTGTGTAGAACATTTTTTTTATTTTAACCAATAAGCTTAATTTTCAACAACAAAAAAACGAATTTTAAACAAAACAGATGAATTTTCTATAAAATAGTTGAATTGTCAACTAAAAAAAGAATAAATTTTTCAATGAAAAATGAAATTATGCACGTACATGAAATTTAGTATACGCGTATACTAAATTCAGTATACATGTATACGAAATTTAGTATACGCATATCCTAAATTCAGTATACGCGTTCCATTTCGCGTAGGTTCCGTCTTCATCATCTGTAAACATGATCACATGAAAAATGAAATTAAAGAACAAAGTTTTAATTTTCAAATAATCATATCGTTGAGCTACATTTACGTCAATAAATTAAACATACCCTTTAAAAAGAAGATTTCGCAGATCCTCGCGGAAAGAAGCCGAACCTTTTAGCATCACACGTAATGATAATAAACACGTATATGAATGTTAGTATACAGAAACTATGAAATTCATATACGTGAAAGAAACTTACTGCGCACTTAATAAATTTAGTATACATATAACTTCATAAAATAAATGTAGTATACGTAAGTATACTAAAATTACAAAGTGTAATGAATTGAGTAAACATATAGGAAATTTAATATGCCCGTGTATACTAAAATTGCAGACATTTCTAAGAGTCTAGAACCGTAAAGGGAATAACTCATGTTATCATAAAAAAGTAAATTTGTGTTTATAGTGCGGAATTAATTAATGTTAATTAGTGATGTATAAGTTTACAATTATTCATAAAATTGCATTATATTATTTAAAGAAGATGAATATTCAATTACAGTGTATGTATAAGATTTTGAGTCTTACAAGATCTAATCTGCTACATAATCAGAGAAAAAATAACTTTTCTGTAATGTTCACTCTTCATTTTTGATATCACTAAATAACATGTCTTTTTTTGAATTGTACAAAAAACATTTATTTTTATACTCAAAATTTGTTTGATATGAGAGGCTCACTAACATCAGATCAGAGCCCGATCAAACTGACTAGAAAATGAGATAAGTATAAATCTTCCGTAATGTTCATCAATTATTCAAAAATTTTCCAGCATCCAGCCAATTCAAATAAAAGCATGTATCTTGTAAAAAGAAATAAGTAGGAAAAGACGACAAAAGGTGAAGAACAGAGATAAGGATGAAGAGAAAATCGAAAAGATAAACTAAAAATGCTCAAGATGTCAAAATGTAACAAAAAATTAATAAAATTTGTAAGATGCTGGAGATCTCTATAATAAAATATATTCAAACCCAATATGAATGCCACGATATCGTAAAATTAGGAACTTTGACAACCACAGATAACGATTAATAATTTACCATTGATTTATTTTAATTAAGAAAATAAATTACTTAACCAACCATTGGACCAATATACAATCTCAAAATTAAGTTAAACATTGAACCAAGTATTTGAATGTTCAACAAAAAAAGATGAATTCTCAACAAAAAAAGTAATAGTTCATATTTCTAGCAAAAAATATTTTTTGATTTCAAATAAAAAACTGTTGAATTCATTAAAAAAAAACGTAGCTTAAACAAAACAGTGAATCCTCAACCAAAAAGATAAAACAAAATTTTAGCCAATGTATAGTTGATCCTCTACCAAACAATATTTTTGTTTTAAGCCCAACAGTTGCAACTTTAATAAAAAAGATGCAATTTTTACAAAAAGTGCTGAATTTCAGACAAAATTTAATTTTAAGGAAAAAATCATTTTTAATACAAAATAAAAATTTTAAATAACTATTTATTTTTCAAGTTTCTCTGTTTATTTGATTTTAGGTTATTTGAGTACAATTTTCTTACGTTTCTCGAAAAAATTAGAAAAGATTTTTGAAGATTTCAAAAATGCTGGAGAAGTGGGTAGAAAATTTCTAACAATTTTTTTATTTCACAATTTTAAAACATATTTAGGAATTTTTGACGGTTGAATTTTTTTTTCAATTTCTAATTAATTTTCGGGAACCTTTGAAAGTTTTAAAATATTTTCAATCTCTTCGAAACTTTGAAAATTCCTAAATATATTTTAAACTGACTCAAATTATTTTTAAATCTTCCGGATTCGTGTTTAAAAATTTAAAAAATCTTTTGCAATGTTTTAAAATATTCTCTTAGAATTATTTTTTCAAAATTTTTTATAGCATTGAATATTCTTAGTTTTTTAAAATCTCTGTAACTGTTTAATCCATTCTGAAATTTTTCAGAAACTTCTAAGTATCTTTTAAAATAATATGAATTTTTCCTAACAAAAATTTAAAAAAATGTGTTGAAAGCTTCAGGATTCCTCTTCGACATATTTTAAAATCATTTAACCTCAAAATTAATCTTTCAAAATAAAACCTAGATCATTTAAAATTTTCCCGGAAATCGTATTGTCAACACAAAAATGTTAAGAATAGACTTATTTCCTAATATTAAAAATCTTGAGAATTAAATTTTTTTAATCAGTAATGATTAGAAACATTCAAAAATAAATTTTATCATGAAATTAAATAACTTGTTTGGAAATTTTCATTCACTGAATTAATGCTGCGGAAAATTCTTAATCCTTATTAGTAGGTAAATAAATGAATATAATCTCATTCATAAAATTAATTTCGTTTCATCAATTTTATTAGATAGGATTTTATGACATTATCATTTAAGTTTATAAAATTATACATTTTTCACTGGATTATATAATATAATTAATTAATGCCCAATAGCTGAATTTTCCATCAAGAAGATTAATTTTCTACAAAGAAATACGAATTTTCAACATATAACATATGAGTTTTCAAACGAATAGTTGAATTTTCAACTAAAAACAATCAATTTTTAATCAATAACTTATGTTATATTGTTAATGATTTTGTATAAAAATAGAGAAATAAATACTTTGAAATAAAATGAAAGCATAAGTAACATATTGAATGGTCAGGATATGATAGTATGGGATAGGATAGGATAGGACAGGACAGGACAGGTCAGGATAGGATAGGATACGGTAGGATAGGATAGGATAGGACAGGACATGATAGGATAGGATATGATAAAATATTTCACTCATTGAAGTAACATTGGAGTGAATTTATAAGAATTCAAGTGAATTAAAAAAAATTGATAAAATGCTTAAGAATTCTAGGTGAGTATAAAAGACCCTAATTGAGTAGAATTGAGTGAATTTAGAAGAATTCAAGTGAATTCAAAAAAATGTAGCAAAAGTTAAAAAAAAAACAAGAGAATTCCAAAGAATTCAAAAAAACGTCTCAGAAATCCGGATAAATTATTAAGAATTCAGGGTGAAATCAAAATAAATTAAAATGATCAAATAGAAAAAAAATCCAAAATATTCCACTGATTTTAGTATAATTGAAGTGAATTCAGAATAATTCAAGGAAATTCAAGACAATTTGATGAAATTCATAAGAATTCAAAAGAATATAATTAAACAAAATTTTGTAATTCAAAAAATTTCCATCCCATTGAGTAAAATAGGGGTAAGCATAATTCAGGGTGTATTCAACAGAATTTTGGTAAATCGAAACCAAAATCAAAAAATAAACCCACAAATTAAATTTAATTTGAATAAATTTACAAAAATTTAAACGAATTGAAAACATTTGGAAAGCATTAAAAAATTCTTTTAATTAATTAAATTTGCAGTGAATTTATAAGAATTCAAGGTAATTAAAAAGAATTTGTTGACATGCCTAAAAAGTCCAGGTGAGTTTAAAAGACTTCAGGGTGGATAAAAAAAAACGAAAATATTTTTTTTATCCATTGAATTGAGTAGAATTGAGTGAATTTGGAAGAATTCAAGTGAATTCAAAAGAATTTAAGGAAAATTAATTAAAATTAGAGAGAATTCCAAAAATAAAAAAGAATTCAGGGTGAATTCCAAATGAATTCAAATTAATTGAAAAAAAAAGATCCTTAACATTCCATCAATTAAAGAAACATGGTAGTGAATTAAAGAAAATTAAAAAGAATTAAGAAAGAATTAAAAAAATGCTAGATAATTCAAAAGATTTAAAAAGAATTCAGAATAAATTAGTAATAATTCGACTAAATTAATAAAAATTCAAGGCGAATTAAAAAATATTAATTAAGTTCATGGCATTTGAACTGAATTGGGTAAAATTAAGTGAATTTAGAAGAATTCAAAAACTGATTTAAAAAAAATCAGGTTAAATTAAAAAATTCAAGAGAATTCCAAAGAATGAAGAATTTAAAAGAATTCAGGATGAAATAGGGGAAATGATGGTAGGGGTAGTAGGGAATGTGAGGAGAGGAAAAATGAAGAGGGAAGAAAGAAGAGGGAGGGTAAGTAAAAGAATTAAGAGAAGGAATATGACGTGAGGAATGGGGAGGTGAGAGTAGATGAAGGAATAGAAGTAGAGGAAGTGAAGGGAAGTGAGCGGATGGAAAGAAGGGAAAGTAAGGGGTAGGTAAGTAGGAGAGGAAGGGGTGGGGATGGAAATTAGTGGTAGTGATGAAAGATGTAGTAGGATAAGTGAAGAGACAGGCAGTAGAGGTGGGTAGAGTAGCGGAAGGTAGGGTAAGTAAAGGGGGAATTAAGGAATGGGATTGTAAGTAGAAAACGTATGGGGGGGAGGGGGATGATGTGAGGGTAGGGAAGTGAGAGGAGGTGAAGGAATGGAAATTGAAGGAAGTGAAGCTTAGTGGTGGATGTGGAAGTAGCGGAAGTGATGAAAGGGTTCGTAGGTAAGTAGTGGTGAGTAGGGGAGGGGAAGTAGGGAATTATTACAATGAAAACATAAAAATGATTTAAAATCTTAGCTTTACATTAGATTTTGCGTATAGCACAAGCGTAGGGGAAGTGATGGTACAGGTAGTAGGGAATGTAAGGAGAGGAAAAGTGAAGAGTGAAGAAAGGGGAGGAAGGCCAAGTAAAACATTTAGACGAAGGAATATGACGTGAGGAATGGGCATGTGAGAGGAAGTGAAGGAATAGAAGCAGAGGAAGTGAAGGGAAGTGATGGGATGGAAAGGAGGGGAAGTAAGGGGTAAGTATGTAGGGGAAGCGGGGGTCAGCGAGGGGTCGGAAAGTAGGGAAGGTGATGGTAGTGGTAGTAGGTGAGTAAGGGTGATGATGAAAAAAGAAGTAAAGAGGGGAGTGGAGTTGGGAAATAGTGGTACTGACAGAAGGGCTACTGATTAAGTGAAGAGAGAGGAAGTAGAGGTGGGTTGAGTAGCGGAACGGTGGGTAAGTGACGGGAGAAGTGGGTGATGGGTTAAAAAGTAGATGACGCAATGGGGATGGTGAGAGGAGAGGGGAAGTGAGAGGAGGTAAAGGCATGGGAAGTACTGAAAATGAAGGATAGTGGTGAGTGGGGAAGTAACGGAAGTGATGAAAGGGGTAGTAGGTATGTAGGGGTGAGTAGGGGATTCTTAATTGATTATCACAATGAAAAAAGAAAGTGAAGAGGGAAGAAAGGTGAGCGAGGGTGAGTAAAAGAATTAAGAGAAGGAATATGACATTAAGAATGGGAAAGTGAGAGGAAGTGAAGAAATAGAAGTAAAGGAAGTGAAGAGAAGTGCGGGGATGGAAATAAGGGAAAGTAAGGGGTGAGTATGAAAGAAGAGCTAGGTTCAGCGAGGGCTGGGAAAGTAGGGAAGGTGATGGTAGATGTAGTAGATGAGTGAGGGTGATAATGGAAGAGGAAGTAGGGAAGGGGGTGGAGCTGGGAAGTAGTGGTAGTGATTGAAGTTGTAATTTGTTTAAAAATGAACTTGTTTCTTGAAAATTCATATTTTTGGTCAAAAATGCAACTATTTGGATAAAAATTGAATGATTTTAATAAAAATTTATCTATTTGGAGAAAATTAACTTTTTTCTTACAAAATAATATTCTTTGGTTAAAAATTATAGTTTTTGGTAGAAAATTAATCTTCTTGGTTGAAACTGTTTGGTTGAAAATTAAACTATTTTAATGAACATTTATTTATTTGAAAAAAATCAACTTTTTTTGCAAAATCATATTTTTGGATTGAAAATTCAACTCTTCCGTTAATACTTCGTCTTTTTGGCTACGAAATTCAACAAATTTCTTGAAAATTATACTATTCCATTTTTAGAAAATTAATCTTCTTGGTTAAAAACTCTGTTGTTGAAAATTCATTTTTTGTAAAGATTCATCAATTTAGTTGAAATTTTCTAGTTAAAAATAATGTGTTTTGTTGAAAATTAATATTTTTTTGGTAGAAAATTAATCTTTCGTTTGAAAAATCATAGTTTTTTATTAAAAATGCAATAAAAATTAATGAAAAATTGTAGTATAGAAAATTCTTTTTTTTTGACTTGAAAGTGCAACAATTTCTTATAAAAATAAACTATTTGGTTAAAAATTAACTGATTCGTTAAGATTTATATTTTTAGTTTGAAAATTCAACAGTTTGGGTATAAATTAAATTATTTTCATGAAAATTCAACTATTTGGAAAAAAATGAACTTTTTTGTTATAAAATAATATTTTTTGGTTGAAACTTCATAGTTTTCGGTAGAAAATTAATTTTCTTGGTAAAAAAATCATTGTTTTTGGATAAAAATGCCACTTTTTGGTTGCAAATTAATCTGTTTACTATAGAAAATTTGTTTTTTTGGCTTGAATGTTCAACAATTCCTTATAAAAATAAACTATTTGTTTAAAAATGAACTTGTTTCTTGAAAATTCATATTTTTGGTCAAAAATGCAACTATTTGGATAAAAATTGAACGATTTGATTAAAAATTGATCAATTTGAAAAAAATGAACTTTTATGTTGCAAAATCATATTTTGTGTTGAAAATTCATAGCTTTTTATTTTTTTTTTTTCAGTCACGTGTACGATAATGCAGAAAAATGGAGCCGGTCTGCACACAGCAAGTTCGTGTTATTGGGACAATGCGACCGATGGAAGTTGCACAGTTCGTTGGGAAAATAAGACGATGTACTGTATCGTCTCTGTGTTCGGTCTCGCAATTTAGGTATCTAACAATTATACAGATCTAGTCCATCCGAGATCAAAATAATTAAATGCTTCGAGCTTTGTTAACGGACATTCAATTTCGAAATTCCGCTAACTGAAAGTAAGCCTAGGAATTTTGCAGAATTTTACTATATGACGATTTGTTTCTGAAAAAATGCTCTATTTTATATTGAAATTGTTAAATTTTCTAGGTATAGAATTGCATTTACCGAAATAGATAATGTTGCCTCATTCTCGTTTTTATCCCTTGTAACGCAAAAAAATCGTTCTTCAAAATTTCAACATTCTTTCTGTAAGTTCACTAACATTTTTGTGCGAAGTAAAAGACTTAAATTAACAATTATGTCCAGTGCTTTGTATAATATTTGTTTTATTAACTAAAAGTGTGTTATACTGCTTTTTTTAGATAGGATTAACTTGAAGATTGGGTGCGTTTATTATTAAGCGAACGTTACTTTTATTTGATGTTCGTAAATAAAGTGCAAATAAATGTTTCTAAATGAATATAGCCTTACTTAAAAAAAGACCCTTTTGACCCTAAAAACACTTGTTTACGGAAATTAATTTCAAGTAACTATGTATTTGTTCAAAATTTTTTCAACAATTTGAGTTATATTTAGATTTTTTAAGATATCAGATGTGACGAAAAGGAATCGACAGAATTTTACAATATATTAGGGAAAATTCGAGTCAGTTTAGAAGATATTCTTTAATATAATGTCTTTAACTCAAATTGTTTGAAAAATGTATAAAAAATTCTGAAAAATTGCCGTAAAATCTTCTAGATTCTTTTTAGACAATTGAGGAAATCTTTTTTTAAATTAATTTAAAAAAATGAAAAATCATTCTAAATTTTCCTAGGAATCCAGATAAAAATTTTCGAAATAACTAATTTAAAATCTTTTTTTTGAATCTGTTCAAAACTTCTCAAGTATCTAAATATTTTTTAGAATTATTACAATTTTTGACAAAAAAAAATCAAATAAAAAAAATTGCTTTAAAATCTTCTAGATTCTTCTTTGACAAGTTTGAAAACCTTTTGAAATGTTTTGAAATATTTTTAAATACATATTCTCCTAAAATAATTTTTTTTCAAAATGAAAAATCATTGAAAATTTTCCAAGGAATCTAGAGACATTTTTTGATTCTCTCAAAACCTTTAAAAATTCTTCAAAACTTTTTTTTCAATATTTTCAAAAATCTACATTTTCTTGGAAATTTTTGAAATCTCAAAATTGAAATCTTTTCAAAATTTCTAAACCTTCTAAATATCTTTTAAAATTATTCTTATTTTTTTCTAAAAATCATATAAAAAGTAAAAAAAATTACCTCAAAATCTTTTAGATTCTGTTTTTTTTTTCAATTTTGGAAATATTTTGAAATCTCTTTAAATATTCTCTTTAAATTAATTTTTCAAAATAAAAAATTATTCTAAATTTTCCTAGAAATCTAAAGACAAATTGTTGATTCTCTAAAAACCTTTTAAAATTCTTTAAAACCTTTTTTTTCAAAATTTTGAGAAATCTATATATATATATATATATATATATGTTTCTTTTGATATGGGATGGAGTAAGCGAGGCAATGGGAGAAGCTACAACAGCCTGAATGGTTATGGTGCCATAATTGGTTTTCTCAGTGATAACATTATAGATTTCGGGTGCAGGAACAGACCAAATGATATAGTCTAGAACCAACTTCGTGGTGCTACAGATCCAAATCGTTCTCAAGACATCGGCAAAAATATCGTTGACGAAAACAACAACGTAGGAAAGGATATAAATATGAGGAGTGCTTTTGATACGGCTTTAGGTGTAATTGTAAACATTATTGTTTCTTTTGATATGGGATGGAGTAAGCGAGGCAATGGGAGAAGCTACAACAGCCTGAATGGTTATGGTGCCATAATCTGTTTTCTCAGTGATAACATTATAGATTTCGGGTGCAGGAACAGAAAATGTGAAACGTGTGACTAGGGGAAACAAAAACCACATGATTGTCGTAAGAACTTCAAAGGAAGTGCCAAAGCTATGGAAGCGGATCTCGGTGCTCAGCTAATAAATAATAACAAAATATTGAAAGAAGCAGGTCTGAATGTCCGTGTGCTTATCGGTGATGAAGATAGCTCAACTATAGCTAAAGTACGTCAAGGAAATTCGCAAACTGTCTCTAAACTGGATGATAAAAATCATATTCAGAAGGGCTTTGGTAAAGAATTGTACTCTCTTCAAAAGAAATTTAAAGACATGAAGAAAAAGCGTGTTATACCTCACTTGAATAAGTGTTTTGATTATGCTGTGGCTCAAAATGCAGAAAAAAGTAATAAGTTGGCGACTGCATTGCGAAACATTCCAGAACACGTTTTCGGCAAGCACAAAAATTGTGGAGAGTGGTGTGAAGAGCCTTACACAGTAGTTTTACGGGATCCAAAACTGCAGACAGCATTACAAATAATTTTTGAGAAATACGCTAACAATGCGTCTAAGTTTCCAGTCGCAGCTTTGAGCCAGACAAATGAGAGTCTGAATAATATTATGGCTCATAAGGCTCCAAAAAATCACTATTAAAGCCTGAGCGAATCGGCTGATTTCCGCTTTGCTAGCGCTGTATGTACAAAAAATGAAGGTGAACAAAACTTATTGCGGGTTGAAGAGAAATTATGCCTATCACCTGGTACACATACATCATCCTATACGACGCAAAAGGACCAGCTTAAAAAGGGCAATGAAGGCTGAACTTCCTTCTACTAAGCGACGAAGAATTTTATTAGCTGTAAAAAGAGAGACACTAAAGAAAAAAACAGAGCAAAGTGAAGGAATTCAATACGAATCAAATTGTGACCTTGAGCTGTTTAAAGATGATATAGATATTCCGCGGGAATCTCTTACTGTTTCAAAATACATCACATGAAATATCCATGTCACCTGGTAGTTTTGAATTTGTTTACTTCGATTTGGAAACATCCGGACACAGCAAATTTGCTGATATTCTATAAATTGCAGAAAAAAGCGGGAAGCATGTATTTTCAGCATATATAAATCCAACCCATATAATCACCTCCAGTGCAACTAAAGTCGCAGGCTTAGAAAATATTGCTGGATAATTATTCTTGAATGGAAAGAGAATGCAAGCTATATCTTTAAGAGTTGCTTTGGATGGATTCCTGAAATATTTACAGTTTTCCTCTCGGCATTGCGTTTTGATTGCTCACAACGCAGGATTCGACGTTTCTCGGTTGCTCAGAGCTATCAATCAGAATCCGACGATTGAAGATTTTAAGAATGTAATTGCTGGTTTTTTGGACACTTTAGTTATTCTTAAAAAGCAATTCCCTGATAGAAAATGTCCCGGAATGTTTACGCTATCAACACTGGCTTGAGATTTTGCAAAAATAGATGTAAATGGGAATTTTCAT
Source organism: Andricus grossulariae (assembly GCA_011634705.1). NCBI lineage: Eukaryota > Metazoa > Arthropoda > Insecta > Hymenoptera > Cynipidae > Andricus > Andricus grossulariae. The sequence continues at coordinate 69,129,180 of JAABKJ010075445.1, read as the reverse complement.
GACGGTAGTCATGATGGTAGTCTTCTTTCAAAGCAGTGATAAAAACTACTCATAATCTAAGTGCTAATAAAATCTTTTAATGTTTATAAATTCCAAATGTATGGTTTGACTTTTATTTCAATTTTACTGCGCAGCTCATCACCAAAAATTGACAGCCTCGAAAGGATCTTGGCAACGAATTCGGTTGAAAATTTAATTATTTTCATGATAACTTCATCACTTAATTTATATATGAACTTATTGACAAAACTTGTAAGCTAACAATTCTACTCTGAAATAATTTACTATTTCTTATTTTAGTCAAATATATTACGATTAAATTTGAATATGAAAAATAAATGGCACTTTTATATCAAATGAAGCCTACGATTCGCGATTATGGAGGAAGAAGAAACTCACATTTTTTATTTATTTTATTGTCACAATGAAAAATTGGAATAAGTTGAATACAATCGATGAAACTCATGTATTAGACATAAAAGAAAGAGAATAATTTATAATTAATAAGAATGCAGCAAATATTGAACTTATTATAACCTCAAGTATTCTTCCTTTACAAATTATCATTAACTTCTTCAATATTAATGTAACTTCTTTTATAATTTGTACGGAAATCGCAAATCATGGGCCTTTTTTTGTAACAAATAGCTGGAACTCAAATTTCAAAATATGCTTAATTGAGAATTATTATTTATTAAATTAAATAGACATCATTTTTGCAGTGAAGACAGAATTTATTCAATTTTGCGTGATAATAATTCAAATATATATTGCCGCAGGACTGACGCGTGCGCTAGACCCGATAGACGCCGTGACAGCGTTGCCGGATGGCCACCACGTGCTTGTTTCATTTTTCGAATAGTTCAAAATTCTCAAACTTTGCATACCTCTCATTCTCAAACTAAGAGGACAAAAATTCTGAAATTTTTTTAAAATCTTAAATCATTATTATTATTATCATTTTACATTCTCATCCCAATGAGAAGGTATTGGTTTTATGTAAAATTTGACTTAGTTGAAAATTGATCACTTTTATTTGAAAATTTAATTATTTTTTGAAAATTCATGTATTTTATTAAAAATTAGTTTTTCATTTGCAGAAAATTAATCTGCTTGATTTGTGATTCAACTACTTGCTTGAAATTTTAACTGCCTTATTAACTCGTTTTATTGGTTAAAGATTTAACTATTTTATTTTTGGCTGAAAATTGATCGTTTTCAGTTGAAATTCAACTTCTTGGTAGAAAATTAATATTTTTGGTTGAAAATTAACCTTTTTAAGTTTGAAATTCTACTACTTGGTTTAAAGTTGAATTGCTTTATTAAAAATTTATTTCTTTGGTTGAAGATTCGTCATTTTTGTTGAAAATTGTTCGATTTGGTTAAAAATTCAGCTATTTTGATGAAAATGCGTTGTTTTTTTTGGTTGAATTCAACTGTTATTAATCTCAAATAAAAATAGCTTTTGGTTGGGACATCAAGTATTACATTTTTCGCTAAAAGTTCATCTTTTTTTGTTGAAAATTCAATTACTTGGTGGAAAGTTGATCTTTTTTAGTTGAAAATTCGTCTTTTTGGTAAAAATTTAATCTTTTTTGGTTAAGAGTGCAAACTGCTCGATTAAATTTATTCTGCTTTAGTTGAGGATTTTACTGTTTTGTTGAAATTTTTTTGCTTTTTTTTTGTTGAAAATTAAGTTTTTCAACTTGAAATTTAACCATTCGATTGTTGGTTAAAAACCCATCGTTTTTAGTTGAAAACTTAACTATGTTGTTGAAAATTAGTTTTTTTGTTTGTTGAAAATTAAATTTTTTAACTAAAAATGGAACTATTCCAGTTTTGTTAGAACATTGATCTTTTTACATTCTCATCCTAATGAGAAGGTATTGGTTTTATGTAAAATTTGACTCAGTTGAAAATTGATCACTTTTAGTTGAAAATCCAATTTTTTGTTGAAAATTCATGTATTTTATTAAAAATTAGTTTTTTATGTGTAGAAAATTAATCTGCTTGGTTTGAAATTCATCCACGTGGTTGAAAGTTTAACTGTTTTATTAAAAACTCATTTTATTAGTTAAAGATTTAACTATTCCATTTTTGGCTGAAAATTGATCGTTTTTAGTTAAAATTCAACTTTTTAGTTCAAAATTAACTTTTTTTAAATTTATATTTGCAGGTTGAAAATTCTATTATTTTGGAAGTAAATTCAACTATTTTGTTTAGAATAAACTGTTTTATTAAAAATTTATATTTTTGGGTTGAAAATTCAACTCTTTTGTAGCAAATTCGTCTCTTTGGCTTGAAAATTCATCTTTTTGGTGTAAAAATCTATTATTTTGGTAGAAAATTTAACCATTTGATAGCAAATAAACTTTTTGGTTAAAAATTCAACTGTTTTGTAGAGAATCAGCCTTTTTGTCTTGAAAATTCAACAATGTGCTGGAAATTTTTGTTCTCACTTGACTGAACAATCTTTCTTGGTCGGAAATTCAACTATTTTAATTGAAAATTCGTCTATTTGGTTAAATCAAAATCTTTTTTGGTTGAAATATCAAATACTACATTTTTGGTTAAAAATTGATCTTTTTTAGTTGAAACTTCAACTGTTTACTTATAAATTCCAATTTTTTTTGTTGAAAAGTCAACTTTTTTGTTAAAAAATAATTTTTTATCAAAAATTGAACTGTTTTGTTGAACCTTCTAATTCTTGTGTAGAAAATTCGTCATGTTTGATCAAGAACTGTTGGCTTGAAAATTCAAATATTTGGTCGAAAATGTAATTCTTTTTGGTTGAAAATTCTTCTTTTTTCTTTAAAAAGACGATCATAGGGATTAAAGTTTATCTTCATATGTTGAAAATTCAACTTATTGGTAAAAAATGCAACTATTTTTTTTGAAAATTCGTCTCTTTTTCTTGAAAGTTTAACTATTTGCTTGTAAATGCTACTGTTTGATCTAAAATTAATTTTGTTGTTGTTGAAAATACAACGATTCGTTTGAAAATTCATCTCAATATTTTACCTATACATTAATTTTATTTTAATAAATTTATTCCCCTATTATTCCCCTATTATAGTGATAAATCACCTTATTTGCCCTGTTTTGAGAGCATTTTAACTTTGATTTTAACTTCTTCATTAATGTATTATTCTTTTTTTTTAATTTATAATAGAAGCTTCGAGTTAGTGCGTAGGATTTTAAAACATTAAAGTGAAGTTTAATTTGCCGAGTAATCATTGAAATTAATTTTTTTTTGTGCCAACGAGCATTCGTGACATTAAACAAGACACCTGAAAGTTACCACACCTCGTTTTCTGGAAGGCAAACATTATCGTGACTCTATGTTTTTAATGAATTTATTCACAGCCTTATTTGTGTACACAACTGAACCAGTTAATTATCAAGGTCGACGAAAATTGCTTCTTAGGCCTTTTTTGTTAGGAAAAAAACATGAATGTTTGATCAGTATGACTTTCTTTGGTTTTGTATATCGAGTAGTAATTAACTGTACTTTCAAGCTGATCAGCAAGTTCGGCCCAAGAAAAATTGAGTCATTCCTTATATACTGTTTTCAACACAAATTATTAAAATTTATGTTCCTTCATATGTATTTTCATAATGAAACCCTAATAAATAAATTAGTCAGCACTTCTAGTAATAATTAGCTACTCTCTAAATCTGAATTAGTAGAAAACTACTAATTGATAGTAGTTTTCTACTAATTCAAATAGTGCCGATTCGTTATTGTAATACTTTGTGAAAATTCATTTCTTGTTGTTGTTAAAGATTCATAATTTTTGTTAAAAATTTATTTCTTTGGTTGAAAATTCAAAAACTTGGTTGAAAATTGGAATGCTTTGTTAAAAATTATTTTTTTTCGTTGAAGATTCATCATTTTAAATGAAAATTCATTTTTTTCCTTAAAGATCCATCATTTTAGTTGAAAATTTATTTCTCTGCTTGAAAATCTCACTAATTTGTTGAAAATACGTTCATTGGTTAGAGATTCATAATTTTTGTAAAAATTCACTACTTTCTTTAAAAACTAAAATACTTTGTTAAAAATTCATTTTTTTTTTGAAGATTCATCATTTTAGTTGAAAATTCAACTATTTGGTTAAAAATTCATACTATTTCGTTGAAGTCTCGTTTTTGTTTTTTTGTAAAAAAAATAATTTTCTTGGTCGAAAATTAAAATATTTTTTGATTGAAAATTCATCTACCTATTCAAAAGTTAAACTACCCTGGAAAAAAAATAATTTTTTGTATGAAGAATTATCATTATGCTTGAAAATTCTACTATTTCAGTTTTTGTTGCAAATTTTTTCTTTTCTAGTTGAATATTTATGTATTTTGATGAACATTCGTTTCTTTTCCTTTCTTTGGTAAAATAATAATCTTTGCCTTTATTCAAAATTCGTTTTGTAATTTAACAATTTGGTGGAAAATTTAACAACTTGGTTGAAAATTAAACTATTACGTAGTATTAATTGAAAATTATTCTTATTTGGATAAAAATTCTGCTTTCCTCATTAAAATTTTTTGTTTCAAAGCATCGTCTGAGATTCGCGTTTTTAGATTGAAAATTTATGTCATTTTGTAGACAATTTTTGTTTTCGGGACATTCATTTTATTACGAAGAATTTAATTCCCTATTTTCGTGAAAAATTATCCTATTATCCTTGCTTTAAGAGAATTGTAGTCTGAAATTAGATAGAAAAGTTGATTAAAAAAAAAAACTTTATAAATCAAGAAAGAGTAATTCACTTATTAAGTCTAATTAATAATGCATATCAGTGATCAAATAACGGCCTCTTATCTATGTGTCACTGTCACGACATACTTCCAAAAGTGCGATGTCATTTTCCAAAGTGTAATCATCAAAATCTTCATGTATAATAATTTTTTGAACATCCCTTTCTTCATGTGTTCTGGATGAACCTTGTAAAAGTACATTGCCAGCTACTACTTTTATTGTCCATGGTTTTATCACATCCCCCCTTCTGTAAAGACAAATTTTATTCATACACTTATAAAAACACATCTTCTCTCAATAAAAAATTATGCCAGCAACTCTTGATTGTTTATAACTACTTTGACAGAAAATAAATTTACATAATTTTATCAAAATCTTATCAAGCGATCGTCCACTTTGATGCTGCGAGCTTGTCACGTTTCATTTAAAATTACATGCTACATGCTCAACTGATTACTTATTCAAATTATATTCAAGATTTAAATCTTATCAACCCTTTTTTTGGTGTTCATTAATCTTTTAATTTGTTTTAATTTTTTTTTTATAATAATAACCCCTTACAGATACATGCAGTGAGCTGCAGTCAGAATCCATTTCAGATGGATGATGTTTCCTCCACAAAAATGTGTTCCACTCCAACTTCTTCTTAAGGAAACCTAATTAATTATAAATTATCAATTTGAGAGATAACATCTACAAGATATATATTTCTCCCATATTTATATTTAAGCACTTGTTTTTTATTACCTGTTGAGGAAACTGACCCAAAAATGCTTCCGTCCCATTTACTATCCGACCACCTAAATTCGATCGTATCTCCAATTTTTTTTCTACTTCAGTTATATTCTCAGTAACATTGTCAGATCCTGTAATAATAAGAATTTCTCATCAGATAAATTCTCATCAATTTTAAAAGGAAGTTGTTTTTTAACAGTTTACATAAGTAGGGTATTGGTGGTTAGGGAGGAACATTAGGTAATAACATTTTTATATATGTTAATATATTTACAATCTTAGCGATACTTTTTTTATTTTTTGTTTGTTATTGTTGCTGAGATTTGAAGCTAATTTTGAGATGGTGCTTGGCACAAATCGAAAAGAGTCAATGAATCTGAGTTCAACTTTTGTATTTTGCACATTCTTTGTAAATGATATATTTTTCTTTATTATCAGGCAATAGTGAGTCACCACCTTCAAAACTTGTTACTCATTAATTTATGAAGAAATGAGAGTCGTAAGTCAAGAAATTGAAACACCATGCGAATTATATGTGAGTGTTGGTAATTTACATTACAGATGTCATGAGCAGGGCCTCGATATTTTCCTGTGAAATGGCAGTGATCACAATGCTAGCACTGATTAAAAATTTTACTCAATTTTCAAGACTATTTTTTCATTAGTTCAATTTTTTCTAATAGTTTAATTAAAAAGATTTTCCATTAGAAATTCTTCAATTTCGATTACTTCGAATTTCAAATTCAATTCAAAAATTTTTATTGGGTATGTATTTTAATTTATATATTTATTTTATTTATGGTATTCTTTTTGGATTTGTATTTTAAATTTTTATAATAATATTAAAAATAAAGCTATTTAAACTATTTGGAGATGAGCAGCACCTCGATATTTTCCTGTGAAATGACAGTGGTCACAATGTTTTTAGTTATCTTGGTCAAAATATTTTTCATTAATATGACACACTTCAGGCACATTATTATTCAAAGACCAGCATTTTAGCCCAGTAAAATTTTTAACATAGAATTTTTTGCAAATAGCATAAAACGATTTTTGTTCATGTTTTTAACTAACAATGAAACTATTCCATTTTTGGTTAAAAATTGACATTTTTGTTGAAAATAGATCTTTTATAGTTGAAAATTCATGTATTGGATTAAAAATTTGTCTTTTTTCGTCGAAAATTAATCTTTGTAGTTAAAAATTCATTTCTTTTTGTTGCAAATTTAACTATTTGGTTAAAAATTAAACTACTCTTATGAAAATTTAACTTTTTGGTTGCCAGTTAAACTAGTTTATTTAAAAATCATATTTTTTCAAGATTCACCTTTTCTATTTAAAATTTAAATTTTTGTTGAAAATTCGTTTTGTTGTTTTGTTAAAAATTAATTTTTTCATCTGAAAATTGTACTATTCCATTTTTTGGTAGAAAATTGATGTATTTTGTCAAAAGTTCGTTTTTTTTATTATAAATTTTTTTTATTTATTATATATATTATTTTTTTATTCATTTATATATTTCGACTTGAAATCTTAGGAATTTAAAGTGTTTCATATTGCATTCAATATGGTACTTACATTAATTTTATTTGAAATAATTTATTCCTCCATTATTACCCTTTTTCTTGAAAAAACGTACTTCGTGGGCGACCCCTTATTTAAAGAGAGCAGGGTTCAAAGTATATTTATTATTTATGAATATGAGTCATTGATAGATTAAAAAATTAGTCAAAAGCTTTCTGAGTGCATATCAAAAAAAGTCTAAAGTGCAGGTTTCGTGTTTTATAAATTCAGGGTGTCTATTGAAATAAATGAAAAATTTGTAGGTTTTTAATTTGAAACGGTCCAATTTTGAAACAGCCAGAATGTTTGTTAAAAATTTAAACAAACTAAAGTTAATACAACTAAATTTTCTTTTACATTCAAGTGAACACCCCGAAAATTCGTAATATTTGAACAGTTCTAAAAAATTCTAAGTAACTCACAAATATTTATTCTACATCTGTTGACAAATCTTTGGAATCTAAGATCCTACAAGACTAAATACGAAAAAAAATTATTCTAATCAACAATTAATTATCTTACCTCACGACATTTTTTTATCGAATCCCTGCACAGATTGTTTAGCTTGCAAAATCAACAAGGAGACATTACTTACGTTTAATATTATTATTGAAAAATAAAATCATTCAGGATTAAAATATCAGAAGATGAGAGGCGATAGTAAAATGAAAGAAAAATGCCACACAATAAAAAAAAAATATTTCAAAACTTAACTCACCATAGTGGGATTAAGCTGAGGGTGTACATTGTCACAGAAAATGTTCCACCAAACTTGCAAAAGAGGCTGCAAGTGATTCGAATCAGATGGAGGTTGGACGATACCAGTGAGGGTATCGAAATACTGAAGCCAGGGCTTTGTGGCTCCGATGAAATGAATGATCCTGACGTCTTCCCCGAATCTGAAAATCGATTTATCTTAAAAATCTGATTTCGACAAAATTTTGGAAACTTTTTAAGGACACTTCAAGAGAATTTTCTTAAAATTCTTGAAAAAATTTCAAATAATTTTTGATTTTGAAAAATGAATTTAGAGAGGAAATTTAAAAAGAGTTCAAAACATTTCCAATGATTTCCTAAAATATCAAAACAGAAAGTAACCGATTTTAAAACAAATTTTTTCAATTTTGCAATATTAACGAAAATATTAGAATTTTTCAGGCCTCACAGCCCGGTCCCTACATTCCCTATTGTACCCTATATTATATTTTTAATGATTCCAAAAAATTTTTAATAGATTTCAATAATTTGAAGGGATTTTAAAGATTTTATGGGTATTTTTAAAACTGATAAGACATTTTCAAGATCTTTTAATCTGAAATTTTTTAGGGAATTGTAAAAGATTCCAAGGAATTATTAATTAATTTCATTAATTTGAAGGGATTTAAGATATTTTAAAAGACTTCACGTTATTTTATAAGATATCCGAGGATTTCTATTATTTTAAGGGATTTTAATAGCTCTCAAGGTATTTTAATCATTCACGAGAAGTGAGGTATTTTGTACTATTTTAAAGAATTTTTAATATTTTACGGAATCTTAAAAGATTCCAAGAAATTTTTAGTAGATTTTTAATAATTTGAAGGGATTTCAAAGAGTTTGAAATATTTTAGGATATAGAATTCGCTAAAATTTTGGAAGATATGAAACAATTTTACAAAACCTATAAGGTTTTAAGATATTTTAAAAGATTCCACGGGATTTGTTGGAAGAGTTTTTCAATGCTTTCAATTTATTTGATTAAATTTCCCGGATTTTATTCAAGAGAAGTGAGGTATTTTGTAGGGTTTCAAGGATTTGAAGAGATTTGAAATTATTTTTTGGAATCCCCCCTCAATTCTTATTAATTTATCCCGAATTCTTTTAAATTCTTTTGAATTTTTTCAATTCATTAGAATTCTCCTAAATGTACCCAATGCAATGGATTTTTTTTGACGTTTAAAAAGTTTTTATTTAATTAATCATGAGCATCAATTGAAAAAATGATTTGAAATATTTTAAGTTATTTTTTCCAACTTCTTTAGCACTTTCAATAGTTTTGAAAATTTTCAAGGGATTTCAAAAGATGTTCAGGGGTTTGAAATATTTTAGACTATTTTGGAAGATTAGAAAGAAAATTTTAATTGATTTCAGTAATTTAATGGGATTTCAAAGGATTTGAAATATTTTAGGAAATTTTAAACGATTCCTAGAAATTTTTTATTTATTTCCATAGTTTCAAGAGATTTCAAAGACTTTGAAATATTTTAGGGTATTTTAAAAGATTTTAAGGCATTTTCAAGAGATTTAAAGAGATTTAATCAATTTAAACGATTTAATAATTTCAGAGGGCAATATGTTCACTTTGAAGAGGACGTTCAGGTTGAAGAAAATGGTCAAGGATTTGAAGAAGACGCTATATGATGAATCGGAAACTCAATCATCGCTGAATGAATTATTACGTATTGGAAAGGAGAAACGAACACGAAAAAAACTGATGAAAAAATACTATAAATATATTGTATAAAGATAGGTTGTTCTAATCTTGAAATATAAAATCTCTGTTTCAAGGTATGATTGGATTTATTTCTTGTAGATTACTTCCTGTATACGTAAAGAAAATGCGTTTCTGCCAAGCACCATTTATTCAAAATGCAAAATGGAAGCAATTGTAAATTCTAAATAAATACAGCATTTTTAATGCACATTAATGATTTTAATATATACAGTGATAATAATAATGGTGCAGACGAAAAGTAAAATAATAAGTTTAAAACATTCGCGTTTATGATTATTTCACTTCATGTTAGATTATTATTCTAACTGTATATGTAAAAAACATTACCATCAAATTAAAAATCTTTATTTAGGAAGAATTTTCCATTTCTTCCACTCTCCATTTCGAATAAACGCGCAAAAAATTGATAAAAGAACGCATGCGCAATACTGGAAAATGATTTTAGTGTCGTGAGGGTCTATGTAGATTCTATAAAGCCCCTGTTAATAGGCCCTTGTTGTGTTGCCTACTTATGACCTCGACAGCTGAGCGTGACGTTTCCGATTGCGCCCTCGATAGATTACCACTTTAGGGCCTCGATAGAAAATGGGAAATCTAGAGAGGGCCTGTTAAAAACCAAGCTTCAATTTCTACCCGAGGAGTTCTAAAGAATGCCAGCTTTTACTTGAGCCGCAACATCACCGAATCCCCAGTTTTTTCTATGTCAGAACCGATATTTCGTTTCAAGAGAGCTACGGCAGAATAAACCTCTCTTGCAGAATAGGAACTTGAAATGATAAATTGTATCAAAGGAACCCAATGTATTTTTTCAAATGACCCCAAGTCTTCCAAGTATAAAGAGTTACTGCGGATATTTCACTCAATCCAAACAAAAATTTGTTATTTAACTAAATTGTTTAATCATTTCTTTGTCTAACTTTTCAGTATCACCATTAATTTTAACACCTTTAAATTCATTAAAACAGATCACAAATCAATGTAATAACTGACTAAAAATAATTTGCAGTTGTTCAGAGAGTAAGACCATTTTTATTTTACAATGTTATTTTTTTTATGAACAGGCTTTATTTTCTTTTGTGGAATGAAGTGAAAATCTCATTCCAAAGACTTCTTTCTGTTATATATTTTATATAGAAAAAACTGTCATTTATATAAACAGTAAAAATCACAAACACATTTATGTAAAATGAACAAATCATGCTTAACAAAATTATTTTGTTACCGTAACTTCATTATTTTGTCAATGGAGAAAATTCTTAAAGGCCCGATCGTTGAAGAAACATTAAGAACATAGATAAAGTAAAGTATCTTTTCTGAAGATAATTTAATAAATTTACACAAAGTTCTGGTCTTGTACATGAATGGAGGCCCTCCGAACGTGAACAGGAGTGGCATGTGAACCATTTCCTGATATTCCGCAATATACGCGTGAGTACCCGCGCACTGCGTTTTGTCGCTACGCTGCTGGTGTTGCACGCTTAGTTAAGCACCTTCTCTCGACCTCGAGGGGCTCCACTCTCAGCCCGAAACCGCGCCGCGGCGTCAATTCTTGAAACGTACAAATCAAGTTTGCTGACATTCAAGTTCGACTGTATATTGGTTTAAAGTTCATTCTTTTTGGTTTAAAAGTCCACACTGTTATATCTTTCATTCTGAAATTATCTCGTTCGGTTAAAAATTCTACTTTTTAGTTCAAAATGTAATTATTTTGTTGAAAGTTAAACTATTTTGTTGAAAGTTAAACTATTTTGTTGAAAAGTCTTCTTTTTCAGCAAAAATGTAACTACTTAGTTGAAACTTAAACTACTTTTCAAAAATTAATTTCCTTAGTTAAAGATTCATGTCTTTGGTCACAAATTCAACTATCTTGTTGCAAGTTAAACTATTTTGTTAAAAACTCTTCTTTTTTAGCGAAAATGTAACTAATTAGTTGAAAATGAAACTACTTTTCAAAAATTAATTTCCTTAGTTGAAGATTCATGTCTTTGGTCACAAGTTCAACTATTTCGTTGAAATTTAATTATTTTTTGTTTGAGAACTAATCTTTTGCAATTAAAAATTCAAGCTTTTGGTGAAAAATTGATCCTTCTTATTTGAAAATTAAACTTTTTAGTTGAAAAGTTATGTATTTTGTTAAAAATTCGTCTTTTTGGTGTAAAATGGATCTTCTGGGTTAAAAATCATCTTTTTTAATTCAAAATGCATCCAACTTCCCAGAAATTCAATTTTTTTGCTTAAACAATGATATTTTGTTTGAAAATGTACCTATTTGGTTAAACATTCTTTTTTGTTATTGTTGAGAATTAATTTTTCGAACTAAAAATGCAACAATTCCATTTTTTGTTGAAAATTGAGATTTTTAATTGAAAATTGATCTTTTGTAGTTAATAGTTTCAGTATTTGGTTCGAAATTTATGTATTCTACTGAAAATTTGTCTTTTTTGCTACAATTCAACTGTTTTAGATTTGAAGTTGAAATACTCTTCAGGTGAAATATCAACTTTTACATATTTAATTGATAATTCATCTCTACCTTTTAGTCTCCAAAATAAACTTAGGGCGGGGATGGAGAAAAAAGAAAACAACAAAAACGAAACAAACGCAAATAGTTCGGTTGGAGTTGAACCGTATCGAAATATGAGTGCGGGCAAAAATGGGTTAGTCCACGCGCCACGGGCAAAAACGAGTTAAATCGTTAACTCGTTTTTGCTCGTAGCGCGCATGCTAATTCGTTCTTGCGCTGAGAAATGATCAACCCGCTTTTGCTCCGTCTCTTTTCTTAGTCCTCTTTTGATATCAGCCCCTCAGTTATGAATCAGCTACTTTTTAATGATAAATCAGTATAATTTACTGATTTATCGACAGGAATAACTGATTCATAGCTGTAATTCAGACAAGGATTCAAATTTGTTGAAAATTTTACTGATTCAAATCTACAGATTTGAATATTAATCTATTTTGACTGAGGATTTAACTATTTTGTTGAAAATTCGTCTTTTTTGGTTGAAAATTCAACTACGTATCTGAAAGATTAACTACTTTCTTAAAATTCTTTTTTTTTTCTTGAAGATTCATCATTTTGGTTGAAAATTTATCTTTTTGGGTAAAATGTAATTATATTAATAAAAATTAAACTATTTTGTTGAATATACGTGTTTTATTTTGTAGAAAATTAATCTTTTTGGTTAAAGATTGATCTTTTGGGTTTTGAGTATTCAACTATTTGGTTGTAAATGAACATTTTTGTCAAAAGTTAATATTTTAGGATAGAAAATTCGACGTTGTTGCAATACATTCGTCTTTCTGACTTGAAAATTTAACAGTTTGGTGTGAATTTTTGTTTAATTATAAACTTATAAACTACAAATTTGATTAATTATAAAAAAGCAAACAGTCATATCAAAAAGCTAAAAACACCTCTAGATTTGTCTCCGAAATATCCAGGTGTGGATTTTTTTTCTTTTTGTTTACAAAATTGTATTATTTTTCATATTTCTGCAATTGTTATAAACAAATTAAGCGTCGGATCGAAAAACCAACAACACGAATGCATTCGTCCTGAAAATATCTAGGTGCGGTTTTTTTCACCTTTTTTTAAACAATTAGCGCACTTGTTGTTTCTATTCGACGCTTGGTTTGTTTATAACAATTGCAGAAATATGAAAAATAAAGGTAATTTTTTTAACAAATTGTTTGAACAAAAAACAAAAAATCCGCACCTAGATATTTCGGAGAAGAATCTAGAGGTGTTATTAGTTTTTCGATATGACTAATAGTTTTTTTATAATTTATTATGAAAGTCTCAAATCCATAGCTACAGGTACGCAAAAAATGTACGCTCAACAAGAAATGCGCTAATTGTTCAAAAAATGGTTTGCAAAAAAAACTGCACCTAGATATTTTCAAGATGAACGCAATGACCTTGTTGGTTTTTCGATCTGACACTCAGTTTCTTTATAACAATGGCAGAAATATAAAAAATAATGTATTGTTCAACAAACTGTTTAAAAAAAAAATCAGCAACTAGATATTTCGGAGACGAATCTAGAGGTGTTATTAGTTTTTCGATATGACTAATAGTTTTTTTATAATTTATTATGAAACTTTTAAATCTATATCTGTGTCAAACTTCATTATCAGGAAAATTCAACTATTTTGTTCAATATTCGGTTCTATGGTTTAAAAACTCATTTATTCTAGTAGAAATTTCATCTTTTTGGTTGAAAATGCAACTGTTTTGTTTTCTCTAAATTTGAATCAGTAAACATTTTATGCATACATACATTATTTAGTGACTAAATTCTAGCTATAAACCAGCTATTTTTTACTTATTAATCTTTTTTGGTTAAAAATTGAACTATTTTGTTGAAAATTCGTATTTTTGGTTTAATTGAGCTGTCTTTGGTTGAAATTTAATTTTTTTAGTTCAAAAATGCAACTATTAATTCTTGATAAATTTAAATCAGTATAAACTTTTACTAATATCAATTAGTGACTGAATGCTATGTATGAATCAGTTACTTTTTAATGATGAATCAGTATAACTTACAAATTTATCGGGGAAAATAATTGATTTATAGCTAGAATTGAGTCACTGATTGGAATTTGTAAAAATTTTAATGATTCAAATCTATGTACATATTTGAAAAATAATATGTTTGGGCTGAGAATTCAACTATTTAGTTTTTTATAAATTCATCTTTTTTGGTTTAAAATTCAGCTACTTAGCTGAAAGATAATCTACTTTGTTAAAAATTGATTTTCTTGGTTGAAGATTCATAATTTATATTGAAAATTTATCTCTTCGCTGAAAATGTAATTATTTGATTAAACATTCAACTATTTTCTTGAAAATGCGTGTTTTTTTGTAGAAAATTAATCTTCTTGGTTTAAATTAATCTTTTGCGTTAAACATTCAACTAGTTGGTTGTAAAGGAACATTTTTGTTAAAAAATGATATTTTCGGGTAGAAAATTTAACTGTTTTGCACTAAATTCGTCTTTTTGGTTTGAAAATTCAATAATTTGGTTGAAATTCTGTGTTAGTATTTGACTGAAAACTCATTTCAGTTGCAAATTCACCTCCCCTCGCAGAAATTTTGCCGTGGCCCCGATCTGGTTAAATGGGGCCCAGATCAGCAAGTCTGGTCGGATCAGACCCGTGATGAAACGCACGGCCCAGTCTAGGCCAAACTTGATAACCCGATAAGTGTGCCGGGTCAGTGCCAAGTCGGCACCCTATCAGGTCCCGATTGAGTTATATTAAAATTATGGGGCATTTTTAATCTGATAATGCCAGGAAGATCATGTACAGATCAGATATTTAGCTTAAGACAGATCACAGAAAACAGCTTAAGAGTAGGAAAGAAAGTTTTCTGTGCATTTGTTGACCTAGAAAAAGCATTTGACAAGATCCCTTAAGATCGTTTATAATATTCGATAATCCTTTGAAATTACGTTTAAATAAATATTTGAAAATCCCTTAAAATCCTTTGAAATCGCTTTAAAACGATTGAGCTTTCTGGAAATCCCTTGAAATCCTTTAAAAACTGTGGAAAATCTTTAAAATTCTTTGAAATTCCGTAAAATATTTTTCAATTCGTAAAATCGCTTGAAATCCCTTAAAATATTTTAAAATCCATTAAAACCTTTTCAAAGCCACAAAAATTCCTTGAAATCCCTTAAGATCGTTTATAATATTCGATAATCCTTTGAAATTACGTTTAAATAAATATTTGAAAATCCCTTAAAATTCCTTGAAATCACTTTAAACGATTGAGCTTCCTAAAAATAATTTGAAATCCTTTAGAAACTGTGAAAATTCCTTAAAATTATTCGAGATTCCGGGAAATCTTTTGAAATCCTTAAAACCGATTGAAATTTCCAAAATCCCATAAAAGTCACTGAAACCCCTTAAAATCCGTAACTCCTTAAAAATTCATTGAAATCTGTTTAATCGAGGAAAATCTTTCCAAATCGCTCGAAATCCCTTAAAGTATTTTAAAACCCATTAAAATATTTTCGAAGCCATACAAATTCATTGAAATCTCTTAAGATCGTTTATAATATTCGATAATCCTTTGAAATTCCATTTAAATCAATATTTAAAAATCTCTTAAAATCTCTTGAAATCACTTAAAAGCTATTGAGCTTCCTGAAAATTCCTTGAAATCTTCTAAAAAGTGTGAAAATTCCTTAAAATTCTTGAAGATCCCTTAAAATATTTTAAAATCCATTAAAATATTTTAAAAGTCATGCAAATTCCTTAAAATCCCTTAACATTGTTCATAATATGCCGAAATCCTTCGAAATTCTGTTTAAATAAATATTTGAAAATCCCTTAAAATCCTTTGAAATCACTTTCGAACGATTGAGCTTCCTGGAAATCCCTCGAAATCCTTTAAAAGCAGTGAAAATTTTTAAAAACTCGTTGAGTTTCCGTGAAATCTTTTGAAGTACTAAAAATCGCTTCGAATCTTCAAAATCCCATAAAAATCTCTGGAAATCCGTGGAAATCCCTTAAAATGTCTAAAAATTGGTTGAAATCCTTGCAATTACGTAAAATATTTCGAAATATTACGAGATAACTTCAAATCTTTGAAACCCTTTTTAAAATTGATTGAAATCTTTTAAATCTGCTGGATTTTTTCCGAATAGCTTAAAATTCCTTTGAAATCGTTTATAATATTCGAAAGTCCTCTGAAATTCCCTTTAAATAAATATTCAAAAATCCTTTGAAATCATTTTGAAACGATTGAGCTTCCTGAAAGTAACTTGAAATCCTTTAAAAACTGTGAAAATACCTTAAAATTCTTTGAGATTCCGTAAAATAATTTGAAATCCTTAATATTGCTTGAAATCCCTTAAAATAATTTAAAATCCCATACAATATTTTTAAATCCATTAAAATCTTTAAACAGCCATAAAAATTCCTTGAAATCCCTTAAAATCGCCTATAATATTTGGAAATCCTTTGAAATTCTGTTGAAATAAACATTTCAAAATCTCTTAAAATCCCTTGAAGTCACCTTAAAACGATTGAGCTTCCTGGAAATAACTTGAAATCCTTTAAAAACTGTGAAAATTCCTCAAAATTCTTTGAGTTTCCGTAAAATCGTTTGAAATCCTTAAAATCACTTAAAATCCCTTAAAACATTCTAAAATCTCATAAAATATTTTAAAATCCATTCAAATCTGTAAACAGCTATAAAAATTCCTTGAAATCCCTTAAAATCGTTCATAATATTTGAAAATCCCTTGAAATTACGTTGAAATAAGTATTTCAAAATCTCTTAAAATCCCTTGAAATCACCTTAAAACGATTGAGATTCCTGAAAATAACTTGAAATTCTTTAAAAACTGTGAAAATTCCTTCAAATTATATTTGAGATTCCATGAACTCTTTTGAAATCCTTAAAATCGCTTGAAATCTTCAAAATCCCATAAAAATCACTTCTTTCGAGATCCTTGAACTCGCTTGAAATCTTCAAAATCCCATAAAAATTACTTAAAATCTGTGGAAATATCTTATAATCTCTCAAAATATAATTAAAATTCCCCGACATCCTTAAAAAGTCATGGTGACACTTTAGTATTTCTTAAAATCCTTGAAAATCCTTTAAAATCCCGTTAATTTTTGTTAAACATTTAAAAATCTCTTAAAACCCTACAAATTTTCTAATCCCTTGAAATCTCATAAAATCTCTAAAACGCTTTGGAAATTTCGTTAAATTCCGTAACATTTTTGTAATTATTTGAAAAACTTGTATTTCTTTGAAATCCCTTGAAATCCTTAAAATCCCTTGAAATCTGTCCGCATGAAAAGGGCCCTTATGGTCGGTATGGAGTTACGTATAAGGGACATATAGCCGGATAAATTCCCGACATTTTGGCCCAAAATAAACCCTCTAAGTTGAAAAACGAGTCACCGAATCATTTTTTAGTGTGGAACATGAGCACATATGTTATAATTTGTCTTCAATCATGAAATATACCTACTTCCGGTTACATTTAGGATATGAGTATAGTCCCAATAAATTCACTGTAGACCCCAGTATCAACCCCCACTCAAACCTAAAAAAATAGTTTGGATATATTTATATATTCAGTAAAATATGTAAATATTTATTTCAATATTTCAAATATTTAGTAAAATATTTAGTAAAAATATAAAATATTACGTAGGGGGAGGGGGCTAAAATTTCAAAAATCATCCTCGATTTCAATGCCATTGAAATCATAGTCAAGGATGCCTTCTCATGAAGCAAAATTTAGACTTTCAATAAATCATTTCTAAACAATTGCACGGCGATTATTTATTAAAAGATATCTTTTAGTTTACGCAAGAAAAATTTCGCATGCATTACAGTACAACAATAATTCATCAGCGGCGGAATCCACAGTCTTATTGAGCTGCATGCTGTGTCTGACAAGATGACAATTATGTCATTTGCCCAGTAGAGGCTGCTTTAGCTGTGTCCGTGTGCGCTTACCAACTCATCAGTGCGAATCAATTGCAAAATAAATATTTCATTTTCTAATTGATGCGTGCTTGACTTTCGGTAATCTTGGGTTGATAAATTTGGTTGGACCATGATGCAATTTGAAAATAATACAATTTTGCGTTTATTTAAGTGTACGAAATTCTGGGTCGTTACTACGATAAAGCACATTGTTTTAAAAACGTTTGTTGAAAATATCTTATAATCACCGGAATCAAGGGAGGTTATTACGGGGTAATAGCGTGGAGGGAGAGTGGGAGTTGGATCGCCAAAATAAAGTTTCAAACACAAAATGAGGCATAGGCAAATAAAGATAAAACGTGATTTAGTACCCACTTACTTACATTAGCTGGCTCTACACTCTCCAAAGCGAGGGCTAGTGAAATTTGCTGCGATTCTACCCCAAGGGTTGGCTACGGTGCAGCTCGTGGCGACAGCGTTGGTGCAGTTTGACGTCGACGGCGATGGTGCAGCTCAGCGGCGATGCTGCAGATCAGCGAAGATTTATGGGAGTCGAGAGAGGTCGACCAAATGACCCAGACATGTCGTAGTGGAAACCAGAACGAACCAAGACACTATGAACTAACTACCGATGTGTCCTATCTGACAAGTAAGCCCAGACTGAACTGGGGAGCGTCGTTGCTCAGGGCATTAGGACCCCTCGAGGAATTCCGTCTGATCTCGGCCGCGTCACGGCAACCCGTTCGTGCAGGGCCGTGCCGACCCTTGATAGATGGTAACAATTCTGCTACATCCCCCTCCCCCGCGGGGGTTTAGGTATATGCCTTGAATTTCGTTCAGTTCTGTCTCCAGTTCCCGTATCGTTTGTGAGTTTATATGTATGTCTAGTTCTAAAGTATGATCTCTTATTTTTCTGCAGGGTTGTTTTCATTTAGGTTAATGTCCAGTAGGTTTTTGATTTTTCTGTTAATATACTCCCAACCCCCTTGTATATAAGTTTGTCCGTCATCGTTTGGGGTTGTATAATTTTGTCTGTACCTGAAGGGTCTATGATTGCAAAAAGAGTCATGTATTATATAGATTTGTTTTGGTATTAGTTTGCCTCAAAATTGGCATCTGAGTGTTTCTATATTGTCCTTAGCGTTATTCTTAAAAAGTTTGGCGTTCTCGGCTATTTTTCTTTTCCAATTTTCCTCCATGTTTTCCTAGTTCCTGGAACATATCTATAAAAAAAAGAAAAAGAAAAAAAATCTCGTTTGGAGTTGCGAGTGAGTAAGGTTGTTGTTTTTGTTTATTTCAATCTTTTATTATGAATATCAGAGTATGTGGGTTCTCAAGGACTCTGGTTTGTAAATAATAGTATTATAATAGTCGGAGTTGTAGATTTTCTGGTTCCAATCGTGTGCAAAACTACGAAACTTGCCGACGTTTCGTGAACATTGCAGTTCACTTCTTCAGAGCTGACCTGAATCTGAAGTTTCAGATTATGTTGTTCTTACATATATTCTCTAAGATGCCTGTGATTGGCCAGAGCGCCTCATGGTAGGGACTGCTCGAACTTGATTGGCCAATCAAGTCTTTTTCATAAAACCCGGTAGAACGAAAAGCCAAATCGGATTGGTATTATATCCAATATCCCTATTAATGTTATTAGGGTGTTTTAAGATTTCGATTGCTTCTCTATGTTTTCTTGGAAAAGTATTATACGTTTTTGCGATGACGGTTGTTTTGTCAAATAAAATGCTATGTCCTGTGAAATGTTTTAGCCTGACTTTACTCTCATGTTCACTTAGACGTTGGCTCACTGCCCTCCCGGTTTCTCCAATATAGACTTTACCTCAAGAACAAGGGATTTTTTATACATCCGGATCACTAAAAGGTGCCTTTTTATCTTAAGGGTTGCTTAGATTGTCCTATTTGCGCAGGTGGTTTAAATATGGTTTGGATGGTGTGTTTGTTAAGAATTCTTCCTATTTGTTCTGTGATACCTTGACTGTAGGGTAGAATGATGGTATTTTTTCTCTCTTTCTCTGGTGGGTTGTTTTGACCTGTTTTTTTAGTGTATTTTCTCACTGCTTTCTCAATTTGTTTGTTTGTGTAATCGTTTTGTATTAGGATTTGTTTAACGTTTTTTAATTCCTTTTCTAACTCATCTTTATCTGTTATGGAGACAGCTCTGTATACAAGGGATACAAGGGAGGAGGTTCTTCCATTCCTCGTCGATTTTCTGCTTCTCTTTTTCGCTCTGACCGCAGTGGACTAAGGCTCTTATCATCATTTTTTGATGTTGGATCTTTTTGTCCTCTTCCAAGCTCCAAGTTTCTTCCCTTTCCTCCGCTTGTTCCTTTTTTATATTTTGGTTTCTTATTTGTAATGTCCGTTCCCATGAAGAGCGGACCTCTTGTTCAAGTTTTTTTTTTTAGTTTTTTGTGTTATTGTTCTGCGTCTTGTTTCAGCCTCTTCATCTGTGCCTTAAATTCATTAGTAACTTGGAGGCTGTGTTCGTAGGATTCCCTTTCGAATTTTAGGCTTAGTTGTATCATTCTTTTTTTGAGGTCGGGGGGGGGGGCAACGAGAATGCCACGGTGGACTGCATGGGGGGGGCAAAAAGTAGCAAAAATTGGGTCTCGTGGTTTATGGAAGCCCCCTAAGAGCAATTCCACGACAAACCATCTGAAGAATTTCAGCAATTGTTAGTAATTTTGATGAAAATTCTAGTACCCGTTCTCATAGGCGTTGAAATAAAACCGGTAAAATAATTTTAGAAAAGATAAAAAAACTTAGGACATATTCAAAATTGAAAATTTTAGTCCGCTTTTTTTAACTTTCATAACTTGGTTGATTTTAATGATATTAGAATGTATTATTTTTAAATTATTCATAATTTTTACACTCAAGTTTTGAAAAAATCTAATCTATTTTTGATTTTCTTCCATTTTTTTTAAAGATAGCTTACAATGTCCTCTAAACGCCCTGTAAATGTAAAACTGGGATCTCTATTGGTTCTCAACCAATAATTAAGAACGTAGGCCATACCGTTTGTGCATAAGAGTACGTTTTTCATTATTAAACGAAAACTAAGGGAGATCCCTTTTTCATATTTATAGGGCTTTTAGAGCACATCGTAAGCTATCCATAAAACAAATTTAAAGACAATCAGAAATGGACTTTTTTGAAAATTCAGTTGAAAATTTTGTTTTTGAAAACTCCAAAAAGTTCTGGATTTTTGTTTTCAAAAAATATTTCTTTAAAAATACGTTTTCTTATGAATAACTTGAAAAATTTATCTTAATATCATTGAAATCATCAAAGTTATGAAAGTTTAAAAAAAGGACCAAATTTTTCAATTTTGAATATCTCAAGTTTTTCGATATTTCAAAAAAATTATTTTTGGGTATTTCTGTCATCGCCAAGGGAAAGTATATTAGAATTTTCATCAAAATTACTAAAAATAGATGAAATTCTTAAGATAATTTAACATTGATTGGCTCATAAGCGAAGGCAGAGCCAGATTTAGTATGAAATTAAACAATGCGACGTAGCAATGTTGCTTCCGTGTATGTGAAGACAACTGCAAAAGAATAAATTAATGCAATAGCCCGATCAGATAAGTAAAACTTATTGGCCCGTGAAAAAAGATCTAAACCTAAAGAAGGTCTAAACGATACTTTAAAAATACTGAAATCATTATTTTTATCGGAGCATAAAGAGAAAGACGAAAATTTGCAGGGAAACAGAACATATAAAAAATGCGTAGTTTGGCATATTTCACATGAAGAAGACGTGTACTTACGAAAATTTTATTTTGTATGTGGATTCTCGTTTTCCGACGGGCTGACCCTCGATAGATTGTCCACAAAAACCGTTGAGAGTTGAGGAAACGAAACGTTGATCGGTATCGGGTACGTCCTTTCAACACAGTCAACCAAGTGAATCTGAATGTGAATGTCAGAAAGCCGAATGGCGAAGCTTGAAAACAGGGAAGGAATAGTGGGATTCCCCGAAATTATCGGGACTTCTCTCCTTTCCCCAATTCAATAAAACTCGCTTCTCGAGCACATGCTTCTATTGGTCGGTGGCTTCAATGCGTTCCTAAAGGCATTTTAGTCGTACTCTCGGTTAGAAACTCAACAAATTTGAACCACTTGATGGTAGCGCTGTTCAAAACATCAGACGGTGAAAGTGCTTGTCACTTATTGGGATCTGAAATACAACGATACGCCACCTGGTGGCCAAATGTAGTACTAAAATAACGGGGTCGTATTCTTCATATTACAGGTTTTACTATATGATTAATTTGAATTTTATAATAAAAATTATTATTATATTAATATTTCGTTGAGTTTAAAGCAATTTAACCAATTAGAAATTTATGTAGCACCAAAAGACAAGTTTGGATTCGTGTATTTGAGCCTCATAAAGTTGAAAAAAGAGATTTTTTCTTCTTGTCTACATTAGGCATTTCATCATATCTTTAAAAAATAATAATTTTCTAACTCGATGCTTCTATTTTCTTTTACTTTAATATAATAACACATTTGAGGAACAACTTAAAAGAAGTTATTATACCCAATTTATATCCAAATGACGAATTATCATCGTCATTATTATAGAACACATAACCTAAAATTACGTTATGTTTCGCGTATATCACTCATTTATGCTATTTTAAGTAAAATCTCACTTTCTACTTAATTTAGGTATTTTTATGTGAAGTGCCCTAAAACGCACTTACAAATAGAAAATTGTCCACTTTTCAAGGATATGTGTCCAATGCATTTATCGTGAAAACTAGATGGAAGCCACTTTTTTTTGTACGAAAACAATACACTGGATGGCGATTCCGTCAATTTACCATTTATATTTGTTGCAAATTTATAACATGTCCAACGTGCACAATTTTTTTGTCCTTCTTTAAAATGTCTACTCTAACCATTTTCGCAGATACTGACTCCCAGTTCTTCGAAATAATTTCAAAATAAATTAAAAACCCTTCGCATCGCATGTATTAGAGATAAAGTGACCCCGATGTTGCCTCCATTTTGCCTATCACGTGACGCTGTGACGTCCTGATTTCAGATCCCAATAGAGTATTTCCATTGAGCCATAAAATTTAAAAATGGCCGAATGCCTCGGGCGATACATTGCTTTGTATACATTGCGTCGCGTGTATTATCTTAGTTAAATAATTGTGTTTATCGGCAAATGAAAATTGTCTAGTGAATACTTTTTGAGTTTATCTGGTGAAGTGAATGTCCATTATTGTAATAAACTAAGTGCAATTAACAATTTAGATCTCTACGCTCTGAAAAGTGAAGAATTTTCCACTAGTATTAGTGACGTACCCGTAGTGAGTGAGTTCAAAGCTGATAATGGTTTTGTTTACTTTTGTTTACTTACTTTGTTTACTTTGTTTATTTCTATAAAAGAGAAGGTGATCTGAAATAAGGGGCAAATGGTCCAGAGTGGATAACTGCATTTCCTAGAAAAGCTGATAATGGTTTTGTTTACTTTTGTTTACTTACTTTGTTTACTTTGTTTATTTCTATAAAAGAGAAGGTGATGTGAAATAAGGGGCAAATGGTCCAGAGTGGATAACTGAACTTTCTAGAAAAGCTGGTGATGGGTTTGTTTTCAGATTATCAGTTTTCGTAAAAGTGGTCAAGAAAGAACAATTTAGCTAACAATTATTTGATTTCAATAACTCCGATTATTAGAATAGGATCTAAAACATAGGGAAATGGTCCAGAGTGGATAAGTGGATTTTGCACAAAAGATGGTAATCGTTTTGTTTTTAGTTTATCAGTTCTCCTGAAAGCTGTACAGAAAGAAAAATTGAGCTGAAACATTATGGATTTTTGAATCGATTTTCATAAATCCGATTAATCGAATGAGATATGAAACAAGGGGCAAATGGTCCAGAGTGGATAACTCCATTTTCGAGAAAAGCTGATAATGGATTGCATTTCAGTTTATCAGTTTTCGTAAAAGTGGTAAAGAAAGAACAATTTAGCTGATTATTCGAATAAAATCTGAAACAAGGGGGGAGTGGTCCAGAGTGGATAACTGCATTTTGTAGAAAAGCTAGGAATCGTTTTGTTTTTAGTTAATCAGTTCTCCTAAAAGCAGTACAGAAAGAAAAATTTAGCTGAATTATTATCGATTTTTGAATCGAATTTTCATTAATCCGATTAATCGAATGAGATCTGAAACAAGGGGCAAATGGTCCTGACTAGATAACTGCATGTTCTAGAAAAGCTGGTGATGGTTTTGTTTTTTGTTTACCAGTTTTCGTAAAAGTGGTAAAGAGAGAACAAGTTATCTGATTATTAATCGATATTTGAATTGATTTTTATAACTCAGGTTATTAGAATAAGATCTGAAACAAGGGGGAAATGGTCCAGAGTGGATAAGTGCACTTTCTAGAGAAGCTGGTAATGGTTATGTTTTCAGTTTATTAGTATTCGTAAAAGCAGTACAGAAAGAAAAATTGAGCTAAATTATTATCAATTCTTGAATCGATTTTCAAAAATCCAATTAATCGGATGAAATATGAAACAAGGGGCAAATGGTCCAGAGTGGATAACTGCATTTTATAGAGAAGATGGTCATGGTTTTGTTTTCAGTTTATCAGTTTTCGTAAAAGTGGTAAAGAAAGAACAATTTAGCTAAGTATTAATCGATTTTCATAACTTCCATTATTCGAATAAGCTCTGAAACAAGGGGTAAATGGTCCAGAGTGGATAATTGCATTTTGTAGAAAAGCTGATAATCGTTTTGTTTTTAGTTTATAAGTTCTCCCAAAAGCAATACAGAAAGAAAAATTTGGCTGAATTATTATCGATTTTTGCATCGATTTTCAATAATCCAATTAATCGAAGGTGATCTGAAAAAGGGGCAAAAGGTCCAGAGTCGATAACTGTATTTTCTAGAAAAGATGGTAATGGGTTTTTCTTCTTCAGTTTATCAGTTTTCTTAAAAGTGGTAAAGAAAGAACAATTTAGCTAAGTATTAATCGATTTTAATAACTCCCATTATTCGAATAAGATCTGAAACAAGGGGGAAATGGTCCAGAGTGGATAACTGCATTTGGTAGAAAAGCTGATAATCGTTTTGATTTTAGTTTATCAGTTCTCCTGATAGCTGTACAGAAAGAAAAATTTAGCTGAATTATTATCGATGTTTGAATCGATTTTCATAAATCCGATTAATCGAATGAGATATGAAACAAGGAGCAAATGGTCCAGAGTGAATAATTGCATTTTCTGGAAAAGCTGGTAATGGTTTTGTTTTCAGTCTGTCAGTTTTCGTAAAAGTGTTAAAAAGAGATTAATTTAGCTGACAATCACATGAATTTTATAACTCCGATTATTGGAATAAGATCTGGAACAAGGGGGAAAGGGTCCAGAGTGGATAACTGCATTTTGCACAAAAGCTGGTAATCGTTTTGTTTTTAGTTTATCAGTTCTCCTGAAAGATGCACAGAAAGAAAACTTGAGCTGAAACTTTATCGATTTTTCAATCGATTTTCATCAATCCGATTGATCGAGTGAGATATGAAACAAGGGGCAAATGTTCCAGAATGGATAACTACATTTTCTAGGAAATCTGGTGATCATTTTTTATAGATTATTAGTTCTCGTTAAAGCAGTACGGAAAGAAAAATTTAGCTGAATTATTATCGATTTTCATAAATCCCATCAATCGAATGAGATATGAAACAAGGGGCAAATGGTCCAGAGTGGATAATTGCATTTTCTAGAAAACCTGGTAATGGTTTTGTTTTCAGTTTATCAGTTTTCGTAAAAGTGGTAAAGAAAGAACAATTTAGCTGACAATTATATTATTTTTATAATTCCGATTAGTGGAATAAGATCTGAAATGAGGGGGAAAGGGTCCAGAGTGGATATCTATATTTTCTAGAAAAGCTGGTGATCGTTTTTTTTTTAGTTTATCAGTTCTTGTGAAAGCAGTACAGAAAGAAAAATGTAGTTGAATAATGATCCATTTTTGAATCGATTTTCATAAATCCAATTGATCGAATGTGATATGAAACAAGGGGCAAATGGTCCAGAGTGGATAACTGCACTTTCTAAAAAAGCTGGTAATCGATTTTTCTTAGTTTATCAGTTTTCATAAAAGTGGTAAAGAAAGAACAATTTAACTCGAGGTTTTGCTGGTCGGGGCGGGCATCAAAAACACATTTTTTATTTTTGGGTAATACTTCTTCCTCGTCCGCACCGGCGCTCTCTATTTTTCATTTACCTGTTAAGATAAATTTTTTTCGCAGGCTAAGTACACAATAACACAATACTGAAAGGCGTTGCTACGTCAGCGAGCCACAAAAATCTCGTAGCCAGTCAGAGATCGCGGTAACTCTAGCAGGCCGCAAAAGCCACTGTTCCCGGACAGAAATGCAGCCGGGAAAACGTACTTTCTGCTAGGGGAAAAAGAAAAATATATTTTTTGCTACATTCAATTACTAAAACGTTTTAATTAATTTCACAATAATGATTTTTAATCATCATTAATTTCAATAGAATTTGCATGAACTTTATGTTTTCTACTAACTGTACGGTGTTTCCACGGATCTGACCCCCAGTCGTTTTCAATCGTTGAATGAATAATATTTTCTATTCTTTCGATGAATTTCTCGAAAAATAGTTAGCAGATTGACTCCAAAATTTGCAATAGTATTCTTTAATATACATGGTACGTATTCTCGAAATTAACAGAAAATCTATTTGCTAAAGTCCCTTACTAACTTCAATTATGAACTAAGAAATAACATTTTCCCATAAGAGCCCATGTTAAATTAACAAAATTTCAATTATTTAAAAACGGGCTTGATAATTGATATGAAAATTTAGAGACTGGTTTAAAACACTAAAAGGGATCATTTTTTGAAGTTTCAATAATATCTATTTGGGTTTGAAATAACTTAAGTACATCCTTAACTATGATTTATTTTGAAAATAACATAGAAATAGCGTATAAGTATGTATACAGAAATATTCATTGCGAATGAAATGCGAATACGGATTTTTGGCATAATGTAACTAATATTTTACCAACGGGTCATTACACGGTCACCCGTGGCACAGCAGCATGATCAAGCACTTATGAAAAGTAATACGTGGAAACGATTTTTTCAAAATAATACAACAAAAATTTTCTTACCGAGCGAGTATTGCCTTCAATTTTGGTGGCCATCACCAAAATGAAATCGAATTGAATATGAAGTGATACCTAGTCCCTTCTGTCATGCTACCCAATCGCTGAAGGGAAGAAAGGTTTACGTTGTTTCAAATATAAGAGCTGTAGAAAAATGTTTTGACTGTAAGATGTATATTTAAATTTTGTTATGGTTATTATGAAACAGGGTATCCAGCCATTCTTCCGAAGAAAATTCAAGGTCTTTTTTTAGGGTTTCCTTGTCAAGAAATCCAGTTTTTCCAGATTTTCTTTTTTTTTTACATTAAATAATGAAATTTATTTTGTTAAAAATCTGTCTTTTTTGTAGAAAATTCATCTCCTGTGTTGAAAATTCAACTATTTGGTTACAAATTTATTGTTTTGATTGAAAACGCATCATTGTAGTTAAAAAGATCCTTTCTTTGATTAAAAATATAACCAATTTTGTTAAGTTGAAAATTCAATTGATTAGATAGAAAATGCATATTTTTGGTTTGTAAACTCCACTTTTTTCAAAAATTCGTCATTGTGACTTGAAAACTCATTTCGGATTTAATTTTTTTCTTCATAGACTGAAAAAACTCTTTTGCTTGAACATTAAACTCTTGTGTTGGAAATATCAACTATTACACTTTTTTCAGACTAAAGGTTTTTTTTTTTTATCAAAGGTTCAGCAGTTTAATTGAAAATTGAACTATTTTGTTGAAAACTCCCCTTGGCCAAAAATTATTTACTTTAACTAAAAATGTAATAATTAATTAATTTTTTATTTTACATCAATAAATTATTTAATTTTTTTCAGTTCTATTATGCACACAAATTTGACTCTCTGTCATTGTCCTGCAACTGAAACTCAAATCTTAGTTATGCGTGTGAATCTGACAACATTCTTTCCTTCGAATTTTTCAAATTACCCAATCTGCATTGAAGAAAAGCGACAGCAATGCTCTCGAAATTTTCGTGACTGATTTTTCGTGGACTAATTTGCAACTTTCCCTCACCATTAACATTTAAAAACCAAAATTATAATCTTGTAACATTTTTAACATAGAAACTAATTAGAAATTTAAAGAAGATTTAAAAAAGTAGACAAAACTAATTTCTAACGCAAAAAATGAATAATGTGCTTTAATAATGCGAGTAATATACAATAAATTTAAAAGCATTCAAAAATTCGATTCAGAAGGCTTCAGAAGAATTCAAATTGGTAAAAATAAAAAAAATGCCAATGATTTCAGTGAAATTGAAGTGCATTTAGAGCAATTAAAGGGAAATTAGAATAATTCGACAAAATTCATAAAAATGCAATGTGAATGAAAAAAGTGAATTGAAAATAATTTCAAAATATGAAAACATTTGAGCGGTTGGGGCAAGAACGGCCTACTTGCATTTTACGTAAGGTCGTAAGTCCAGTGCAGACTACTCACGTGACTAAGCTGCTCGCGAGATAAAACAGTGCGATACGTAATGATAGCTGACAGCCGAATGGAAATCCGAATCCTAAGCTAATTCGTAAAAACAAAAGTTGGATTAGGAGAAGGGTCAAGTTTTGGTATATCGTGAAAGTTAATAAAGTCATATTTTGCATTCTACTTTAAAAGTGATTAATGGAACGAGAGCGGTAGGATGATAAAGTTTTCAATTTATTTCGATGTTAAGTTTACATTTAGGATGTTAAGATGTTTATGAGTATTATTATTTATTATTATTATATCATTAAGCTGTTTCCCTTTCGGGGTAGGCGTGAATTGCTCGGTGGTAAAGTAGTGATGTGTTTCATTATCTGGAAGAAAACTGTTTCAGAGAAAGACATATAATACAAGAATAAGCTTGAACTTCACTGCGATTTTGTACTCTAATTTTAAACGATCGGCGCACGTGCAAATCATTTTAAAATCTCGCTGTTTGTAATAAAGTATTTTCCTAGAAAGCAATGCTTAAAAAAAAATGAAGTATCACTAAAAACCTTGAATTTTCTTTCGATTTAGTGCGTTGTTTTCTACTTTGAATTTTCAGAGCAAACGCTAATGATTAAAAAATCTCGCTATGTTTAATATTGTTTGTTTGAAAACATGAAACAGTGTAGGAGAAAAACATGATATAACAATAAGGATCTTGAATTTTCCTGTACTATTCACTACCTCTTTTTACTGATGTCAGGAAAAATAAGTTTTCTAAATAACTTTGAAATGAAGATATATTACCGAATAGCAAAATATAATTTTGAATTCATACAAAACAGTGGCTATCTGATAATAATATCGAACATTGTTTAGAATTTTTAAGATCATCATGGGACGTTTAATTTGTTTTAAATGCAGGTTTAGCGATTAAAGCAGAAATTTTAAATGAAAAGACTTCTAAAAACATGTTTGAATAACTTTAGTTCAAGCCATTCAAAATTACGTATTGAAATTAACTTTTATTATTTCTATACAAATGAATGAAAAATTTCGAGAAATTCAAATTTTCAAACCTTTAAAATGCTCTGAAGAAGGGCATCTTTTTCTGTAGGATAAATATTATAATAAAATAAAAGAAGAAAATAGTGACAATCACAATCACAATCTAATATAGCAAAAATGATTGTTCAAACAAATTATTGTTGTCTATAGTTAGATTGTGATATTTCTGAGCAAGACGATTAATTACATTTTGGTCATTACTATATATACTTACGTAAATTGATTAGTAAAAACATATAGGAGTTGGGACTAATTATATTCTAATGTGTCAGCAAAGAAAATAATGCAATATTTTACATTATGGCACTTGAGTGTTTATTACGTACTGAATTACATTTCTATTTAATTTTATTGAAAAGTTCAAAATTGTCTTCAAATGTCGTTATTCCAATTTTGTACATGTGAAAGCATTTTTGAGAAAGCATTGAGTGAATAAATATATATTTCCTTATTATTCCTGACCACCTGACATATGCGTCGCCTATTCCAAAATTCAAATTCAACAACTTTCATTCAGGATATTACTTAAATTCCGTAGACATAGGAATTTTATAGAAAACTGAAATAATTATTAATATTTAATAGAGTGGAAATAATAATCCTCCTTAAAAAATCAAACACTTCTGAAACGTAATCGATTCGAATATTCTATTCAAATAAATTTCAACTATTAGTCTGAAAGATGTATTCATTGGGTTCTTGCCCAAATTTATAAATTATAAGCTTTCCCAGACTAATTGTGAACCAATTGTAAAGAGCAATATTTTAAGATATTTGAAAAATTAATCGTCAACGAAAGAGAGAAATATCTTTTTATTCACCTAGATGTGCGCATTGTTTGAAGCATTCCGCTGACGCTGAAGTCATTTTTCTTACATTTGTACTATCATCTAAACATGCATTAGCAGGTCCAGTGTACTAAATACAAATACTTTTTTCTTATCACAATTTTTGGGAATCCCAATCGTTTCATAATGTGAAATGGCTGTTTAATTTCACGTTTACTTACCTGACATGCTCCTTCTGGACACCCATAATGATTGAGTGGCGCTAAAGTGGCCGAGAATAAAGTTGCAATGACTAAAAAACATAAGAAGCACACGTATTTATTTTATTATTTTTTACCTTATGAAATTTTATAATAATTTTATCATTATGACATTTTTATATTAAATTGAGATTATGTAAGAATAAGAATTTGAACAATATACAATGGGGGGCTAAGTCGCTCAATCATAAAAAAGAAGAAAAGCTAATTGAAGGGAAAAGTTTACAGAAAAGGTAATTATTTCTATGTTCAGTTATCAAAATCTATATGAAATCTCTGTGAAATAATAATTGTATTTGTGAAATCTTTTAAATCCATCCAAAGTCTTTGCAAAATATTTTTAATCTTTTGTGAAATCTTTGAAAATTCATTGCCAACTTTGTATAATCTTTGTCAAATATTTGGAAATCTTCAAAATATTTTGTCATATTTGTGAAATTATTCAAATCTTATTGAATTCTTTGAGAAATCATTGAAAAGTTTCTGAAACATTTTGAAGTATATGATATATTTTCAACATATTATCTTATATTTGTGAAATTATAAGAATCTTTGGGAAATCATTGAAGTCTGTAAAGTCTTTGAAGTCTATCCGAAATCTATGAAATCTTTATGAAATCTTTGAAAAATTATTGCAACCTGTGTCAAATCTTGGTGAAATATTTAGAAATATTTTGAAATATTTCTTCAAATATATTTGGTGATATTTGTGAAATTACTGAAATCTTTGGGAAATCATTGAAGTCTTCTAAATCTATCAAAAATCTTTAAAATAACTGGAGAATCATTGAAATCGTTGTGCAATCTTTGATATCTACTGGAAATTTTTACGAAATATTAGTAAAATATTAAGAAACCTTCGAAATATTTTTAAAATATTTCGTAGGATTTGTGACGTTATTGAAAACTTTGGGATATCATTGAGATCATCGTACGCTCTTTAGAATCTATCTGCAATTTTTGTGAAATAATTAAAGTCTTTGTGAAATCTTTCAGGTCTATCCGAAATCTTCGCAATATATTTTTCATCTTTTCAAAATTTTGAATAAAATCATCAATTTTTTTGGAATTCAAGGAATTCAAAAGAATTCAAGGAATTCAAAAGAATTCAAGGAATTCAAAAGAATTCAAGAAATTCAAAAGTATTTAAAATAATTCTAGGAATATAAAGAACTTATAAGAATTCTGAAGAATTCTTATTGTTCTTATTATAATTTTAAGTAAGGTAAGTTTCCCAGTAATCGTGAAGGTCCCAATAATGGTGTAGGTTCCAATAATTGTGTATCTTGGTCAATGTATTGTTAAGAAACCTGATGAAAGTAAAATTCAGAAGAAAGAGACAACATTTATTTTTAGCATTTCATAGTATAAAATGAAATTTCCATTAATTCAAAGTGGACAGAAAAGAATAAAATTGGCGTCACCATTACTGGTACTAAGATCACGATTACTGGGATACTTATCCAATTAGAGGTCGTGCACATTAGATGACACACGTATTTCTTTTTTTTGTCTTTGTATCCTCTTAGTTTTGAGGTAATTTTATTCTCGTCTTTATTTAAATAAAGGAAAAACGTGTGACCTAACATGTGCACGATCCCTTATTACATTTTTTAATGGAAAGAATTCAAGGAATTCAAAAGAATTCGAAGAACTCGAAGAATTCACAATAATTCTACGAATTCAAAAGAATTAAAATGATTCAAAAGAATTCAAGGAATTCAAAACCATTCAAGAAATTCAAAAGAATTAAAATAATTCAAAAGAATTCGAACAATTCAAGGAATTCAAAAGAATTCAAGAAATTCAAAAGTATTCAAAAGTATTCAAAATAATTCTAGGAATATAAAGAATTTATAAGAATTCTTATTGTTCTTATTATAATTTTAAGTAAGGTAAGTGTCCCAGTAATCGTAAAGGTCCCAATAATGGTGTAGGTTCCAAAAATCGTGTAACTTGTTTAATGTATTGTTAAAAAACCTGATGAAAGTAAAATTTAGAAGAATATTATTTTTTGCATTTTATAGTATGAAATGGAATTTCCATTAATTCAAAGTGGACAGAAAAGAATAAAATTGACGTTAGCACTACTGGTCCTAAGATCACGATTACTGGGATACTTATCCAATTAGAGGTCGTGCACATAGGATGACACACGTTTTTCTTTTTTTTTGTCTTTGTATCCTCTTGGTTTTGAGGTAATTTTATTCTCCTCTTTATTTAAATAAAGGTAAAACGTGTGACGTAACAGGTTCACGATCCCTTATAATATTTTTTAATTCAAAGAATTCAAAAGAATTCGAAGAACTCAGACGAATTCAAACGAATTCAAAAGAATTTAATGAATTCAAGAAATTCATAATAATTCTAGAAATTCAAAGAATTTATAAGAATTCTTATTGTTCTTGTTGTAATTTTAAGTAAGGTAAGTGTACCAGTAATCGTGAAGGTCCCAATAATGGTGTAAGTTCCAATAATTGTGTAACTTGGTTAATGTATTGTTAAAAAATCTGATGAAAGTAAAATTTAGAAGAAAAAGATAACATTTATTTTTGCATTTTATAGTATGAAATGGAATTTCCATTAATTCAAAGTGGACAGAATAGAATAAAATTGGCGTCACCATTACTGGTACTAAGATCACGATTACTGGGATGTTTACCCAAATAGGGGTCGTGCACATAATACGTCACAAGTTTTTCTTTTGTTTATGTCGTTGTGTCCTTGTGGCTTCGAGGCAATTTTATTCTCGTCTTTATTTAAAGAAAGGAAAAACGTGAGACGTAACATGTGCACGACTCTTTGTTAAATTTTTAATGCAAAGAATTCAAAGCATTCAAAAGAATTCAGGGAATTCTAAAGAACTCGCAGAGTTCAAGGAATTCAAAAGAATTAAAATGATTCAAAAGAATTCAAGGAATTCAAACGAATTCAAGAAATTCAAAAGTATTCAAGAAATTGAAAAGAATTCAAGGAATTCAAGAAATTCAAAGAATTTATAAGAATTCTGAAGAATTCTTATTCTTGTCATAATTTTAAGTAAGGTAACTCAGAAGAAAATTAAAACATTTATTTTTAGCATTTTATAGTATGAAATCCAATTACAATTAATTCAAAGTGGACGCAAAAAAAGAAAATTGGCTTCACCATTACTGGTACTAAGATCACGATTACTGGGATGCTTACACAATTACCTAATTTTTTAATGCAAAGAATTCAAAGCAATCAAAAGAATTCATAAGAATTAAGAAGTATTTAAAGAATACGAGAGTATTTAAACCTAAGTAATACTTCATTTTTGAATTCAAAGAATTGAAAACAAAATCTAATTTAAAAGAATTCAAAGATTTCAAAGAATTGAAAATAATTCAGAAGAATTCACAGAGTTCAAAAGAATTCAGGAGAACTCTAAGAATTCCGAAAATTCGAAGAATGCAAAAAATTCAAAAGAATTCAAAGAATTCAAAAGTCTTCAAAGAATCCAAAAGTATTCAAAGAATTAAAATTAATTTTTAATTTTAGGTCGTTAGTTTTATTCTTCAGTTTTTGAAAACGACAAATTGAAGAAAAAAATTTAATTCAAAAGAATTCCAAGAGTTGAAAAGAATTCAAACATTCATCAAAGAGTTCAAAGGAATTCGAAGAATTTAGAAGAATTCAAAATTCTTCAAAAAATTCAAAAGATTTCGAAGAATTCAAAAGAATTTAAAGAATTCTGGAGAATTCAAAAAATTCAAAGGATTTCAGAAGAAGTAGAAGAATTCAGAGAATTCAAAAGACTTCTAATAAACCAAAAGTATTCAAAGAATTTAAATTAATTTTTAATTTTAGGCCGTTAGTTTTAATCTTGAGTAATACTTAATTTTTGAACTATTTTCTTTCCGATTTTCAGGTTACACCGTTACAAAAAATCAAACTTTAGTATTTTAAATTTTGTTTGTTTCAATGCTCGATAATGGTGAGTTTGCCGAAGACGAAGAAGCAACGCTGAATCACTTGATGGAAGTTCACTTCCCGGGCTTTTAGCGAATCCGAACCGACCAAGAGGAGGAAGGCTGGGGCCAAGAGGTGGCGATGGCCTACTGGAATTTCGCCGCTAAGGTCGCTGATTACAAAAAGGTGAAATGGCCCTTAAACATGTGCCATTGGCATGGAAGGATGGCAGAGTGGCCTTCATACCCAAACCTGGGAGGGAGGGTTACAGTTCTGCAAAAGATTTCGGACCAATCAGCCTAACGTCTTTTATCCTGAAGACGTCGGAGAAGCTGGTCGAGAGATACATTAGGGATGAGGTACTCTTGCCCTCGCCGCTGCATAGAGGGCATCATGCTTTTCAGGCAGGTTGGTCGGTAGAAACTGCGCTTCATGCTGTTATGGCAAAATTGGAGCAGCAGTTGGAACAAAAGGGGTATGCTGTGTGCACTTTCTTGGATATAGAGGGTGCTTTCAGCAATACTCCTCCGGAAGTCATATGTCGAGAGGCTTTAAAATGTGGAGTGCCGGATCAGCTTGTATGCTAGATAGGAAGCATGCTACGCCGGAGAAGACTCGAAACCAGATGGGGTGAGGGCCTAGTAAGGGGAATAGCTTCACGGGGATGCCCACAGGGGGGTGTCCTGTCGCCCCTCCTGTGTTGAATCGCGGTGGACGGCCTCCTTCGAAGGCTAAATACAGAGGGGTATTATATTCAGGGATATGCGGATGACTTTGCAATCCTAGTCAGTGGGGCTCATCTGAAAACACTGATGGGTCTTATGAGGTCGGCGCTGCGCATCGTATAGCTCTGGTACGATAGTTCAGGGCTCTCGGTAAATCCGGAGAAGACCAACCTGGTCATTTTCACGAAAAATTATAAAGTTCCAGAAGTTGACGCTCCTGTATTTTGCTGTAGCAAGCTCATGTTTTCAGATTAAGTTAGATATCTAGGAGTAATCCTAGATAGTAAGCTGAACTGGGCAAAGCACCTGGAGACCCAATGCAGGAAGTTTTTCATGACTTTTTGGATGTGCAGGAGAGTCTTTGGGTTGACGTGAGGTCTAGGGCCTAAAATGCTTGCATGGCTCTATTCTGCTGTCCTAAAACCCAGGTACTGGGTACTTATCTGCAATGGCTCTGGCGTTCAGTCCTCGTTAGTTCCCACAAGGTTGCTATTCGTCGTCCTTTTTAGGAACCATGTGCCATACTTTAAGGTTCCATGGTTCCATACTTTAAGGCATACTAGACGGTTTGGTGATCTCTGCGAATTCTGATAGACTTCAGGAGAACTCAAGTGACTTCTTGAAAATTCACGTGACTTCATGTGAATTCAAATGACTTCAGATATTCCAGGAGATTTCAAGTGACTTCACGTTAATTCAAATGGCCAGATATTTCAGGAGATTTTAAGTGACTTCAAATGAATTCAGGTGATTTCAAGTAACTTCACGTGAATTTACGTGGCTTCATGTGAATTCAAATGACTTCAGAAATTTCAGGAGAGTTCAAGTGACTTCAGGAGAATTTGACTGACTTCAAAGGGCTGTCCATATATCACGTGGACAATTGTCTACTACATTTTTACCCCCCGACCCCACTAATTGTGGACAAGCGGGGACTTTTGACGAAACCTCCCCCCTGGCGCCTCTGTCCACGTGAACGTATTTCATGTGTAATGAAAATATGGAAATTCTTGGTATTCAAAAGCTAAAAAGCCAAAAGGAGCTGTGAATTGGCTGACAATTCGTTTTTTCCCTCAAAAACATAAGCTTCATGATACACAGTACGAAGTCCAAACAAAAATTAGTGAACATTTTTTTAATTTTTTATGTCCTTCTGAAAAGAAATTCTCAGATTCAGGAGAACGCGAATCTACGTTAGGGTGGTCCAAAATACATTAGAATTTTTTTCTTCGAATTTTCATGCATATCCCCCCCCCCAAATTTGTTCAAATCCCCAAAAAAATAAATGCGTTTAAACAAAATTATATTCAGAGTTTCCGCCAATCCAGTGAAGCCCCACACGTATTTCCCATGAGAAAAAAGACTTACTTACTTACTTACTTAAAGATTTTACTCAGAATCATCAATATTAGGTGACTCTACAATGCTCTTCTCAATTAGCTATACAATACAAATAAAATGATGATTTTAAATATCACCCCCATAAGTCTGTTTTATTGTGCCCCAAAAAATCCCGTAAGTGAAAAAAGGGTTTTACGAGTTTTTGGCGCTAGTTATGATTTTATTGCAATTTTTTAAAAACAAATGGTTTCAAATACATAAAATAATACTTCTCTGATAATTAGATGTTTACATACATTGTTTGAATAATTAATTATAGTTTTTAGAAATTTTCTCTCAAAATAGAGTTAGAAAGTCGCGGTTTTTTGAATTTTAGGATTGGAGTGAAGTAATAATTAATTTAAATTAACAAGCATAATTAGCTAAACAATTAATTTTTATTTTCAATAATATTCTCTTTGAATAATGCTACACGGAAAAAATTAGTCGTTGAAATTTTAAATGACCGAGTCAACCACTCTAGGATAGGGCCAAACGTATATCATAAATTGAAAGTATCGTCGTTAGAAACTTTGATTGATAGATACTTAAAAAATATCAAGAATCGTAGAAAGTACAAAAGACTTTCAATGAAAATGTGAAGACCAGAGGAATAGAGTTCTTGAAACACACATATTTTAAATAGTGTTGTGAAAATTCATGTATTTTGTTAAAAATAATCTTTCTGCTTAGAAAATGAATCTTTTCGGTTGAAAAGTCAACTGTTTGATTAAAATTTTTTTCTTTTTTGTTAAAAATACATTTTTGTGGTTGAAAACTCATGATTTTAGTAAAAAATTAATTTCTTCCATTGAAAATTTTACTATTTTGTTGAAAATTCGTTTTTATTCAGTTAAAAATAAATTTTTGAAGTGCAAATTCAACCATTCAATTTTTGCTTCCTAATTTATCTTTTTTAGTTGAACATTCAATTATTTTGGTAGAAAATTTATATTTTTGTGTTGAAAATTAAACTGTTTTGTTCCAAATTCATATTTTTGGGTTGAAAATAAAACTGTTTTACAGGAAATTCGTCTTTTTGGATTGAAAATTCGACATTTCGGCTGAGGTTTTTTTTCTTCATCGACTGAAAAATCTTTCTTAGTTAAAAATTAAACTCTTTTTTTGAAAATTTATTTTTTTTTTGGTTTGAAAATTAGTCTTATTTTATTAATTATAACAGGGAGAAGCTGCAAGGATGATACATTTAAAATAAATACCCTTAGAGCCGCAGAGCAACGATTTTACCTATATAGAACGAGTGGAGGAAGGTAGTACGAAGAAGGCAGCAGCTACGGACCGCACGCAAGTAGTTGCTATATATATTGTTCTCCACTCCGCCGCCACTTGCCGCATCTAGGTGTATAATATCTTTGCTAATGCTGTGTGTCTACATGCAGGCTTTGACACCGTGAAACCTCCAGTTATTTACGGCGCGGAAGAAATGTTCCTAGGTGTTCTGAGAGCTGATTGGCCAACTCACGATTCAGAACGTGCAGAGGGAGCAGGGTCGTTGTTATTACTTTGGGTGCCCAGAGCATTGTTTGAAATAAATATTGTTTAATATCACTCGATAATTAGCAAGTAAATATTTTCAGGATTAAACTCGCTGAATTATTACAGAATAAACGTAGAAAACAGAAAAGAAGTATGATATATAAAATCAATCTGGACCGAATTTCGTGATGGTTCATCTAGTGATGCTTGAAATTATTATTTATTTTCAGCTTTGTAGGTAAAACTTTCATCACGATCGTTATACACTATATCGGTTCGGTGTCTGGCAATGCAAAACTTTCCTCACAAGTACAAATTAAAGAATTGGGAACTTTTGAAAAACTTGTCTGAGAAATCTTCACACAAATTCACACAAAAATTTGAGAATTTCCTTAATTATGAAATTCCGGAATGTATACAATTAAAAAATTAATAAACAATAAATCAAATAAACTGCTTTTATTTGATTAACATATTTTCTTACTCATGTATTATTTAAATAATTTTGTTAATTGTTTAAATTCGGTAATATTGTAAACTGTCAGGAATCTCATTATTCCAGAATTTTCCGATTTAGGTATTCCAAATTGTCGGCAATGGTATAATTTCGAACATTTTCTATTTCGAATATTATTTAAAGAATTTTGATAGGTTTCAAGAGGATAAAAAAATATTCTTAAAATTCCTAAGAAAATTTTAATAAGGTTTATTTTTAAAAATTTATTTTCAGAGAATATTTAGAAAGGTTTTTGAAAATTTCACAAGACTTCAAAAATTGTTAAAATAGAATTTCCAAGGTACCAGGGAAATTTCTATAATTATTAATTTAAAAAAATTAGAAACAAAATATACATGTTTTGAGGTTTTAAAGGATTTTGAAAGGTTTCAAGATAATAAACCAATTTCCTTGAGATTCCTTGAAAAAATTTCGCAAATGTGGACATAATTAAATTTATTCAATTCTAGTTTGCAATGTTCAAACATTTCGAATTTTATTGAAAATAAAGTTTATGAAACTTCAAAACAGAATTTGAATTCACGAACTCACCTTACTCCTGAAATGTAGTAAATTATATGCTTTTTTTCAAATTATAAACATCTAATTGGAATACGATTATGAGAAATAATTTGTTTTCGTACATTTGAATTTCGCGGCATGCAGCGGCCGTAAACGGCGAGATTCACCAATCACCGCGTCACATCACATTGTTTTAGCTAGCACGATCTCGACATACCGCGGAGTTCAAATTTACAAAAACCAACTTCAACCATTTTCTTTTATTCATATACAAGATAAACTGTTGTAATTTTAAACAAAATAAAAGTAAATAATATAAAATTATAGCTTCGAAGAAATTATTTTTTATCTAGTTACAATTTTGTAAAGCATCAACAAAAATATTACATTTTATCGAATTTCATTCATGTAACACCTATTTGAAATTCCAAAAAAGTAGCATCTAAATCGAGCGCTACGCGAGCGTCTAGTTTTTCGGTTCGATGGGAGAAATAATTTAGAATTCAAAATAAAAATTTGAAAAACTTATTTATTTGTTTTAATTTTACAATACCTTAATTGGAGCTTAAATTAGGTTTTAGGAAAGTGAAAAAGTATTCAAAAAGGTAAAAATTTTATTGAAATCTTCAAAAATTAACATTTCGTTTTTAATTTTTGAAATATTTTTAAATTGAAATAAATCTAGGAAATTCCAGAAACAAATACAGATTCCGGAAATAAAATTTCAAGCCTTTCAAGGATTTTCAAAGGTTAAAATTTGAAATGATTTTTATTTCGAAAACATCAATTTTAAGTGAATATTTGAAAAGATTTCCAAAGTCGTTGAGAAAGCATTTCTAAGATTTTAAGGGAACTTTTTAAATTTTGCAGCATTTTTCAAAACCTTCAAGAAAAATGAAAATTACTTATTTAAAAGTTGTTACGAAAATTTTCTTTTTTTGAAACGATCGGACAATACTTTTACGCGTTTTCGAGCGTCGGGCTGGTTCTTGCACCCGGCGGTTCAATTAGTTTCGAAATCATTTTTATTTTTAAATTCGTCACAAACGTATCACTTCGAAACGTTGCATAAAATTACATTTCATGCTCTAAAATCGAATGAATGAAAGACTTTCTATGACGAAAAAAATTATTTTTAATCATTTTCAGGTCTCCATAAAAAGCGTCGTTTCTTCTGTATAAACACAAGTAAAAAATCGGAATAAAATTGTAAAAATGAGACATATTATAATCCAGTAGCCAGTAACACTTCTGCATGCACTGACAGTGAGACGCAGTAATTTTGGCCAAGATATGCAGCTGCAAATATGTCAATTTTAGTGCAAATTCAATTGTTTATAACGCTCTAACTTGAAATACATCAAAATTTTGAATTTTATAAATTTCCCGAAAATAATTTTACTAAATTTTTATCTTGAAAAATAGTATAATTGTTTACAAAAATTTGCACTAGAAATCGAAAAAGTAACCTTGATATTTATAATCAGGGGACTTTTGCGGACCTTCCAAGCCAAAATTACTGCGTCTCAATTTCCGGGCATACAGAAGTGTTTCTGGATTATAATATGTTTTCAAAATCATAAAATGTGATATTATGCAACGTTTCGAAGTGATATGTGGCACTTCGAAGAAGTGTATGACTTTTTCCGATTACAAGTAAATCTCATTTTTGTATCAAGGTTAAAAATGTGATTTGTGACGAATTTAAAAATAAAAATAATTTTTAAACTAATTAATGAATTAAACTCGTTGAATTTTACAACTTTTTCGGGCAAGTAATGTGTCACTGGAGTCTCAAAAATCCGTGGATGCTAATAATACTATTTTTAAATTGCTAGTTTAGAGAATATGCTCACAGACAAGGAGAAAAGTAATAAGAAAAAGGAAAGCCGAGGGGCCCTACGACTGCAGCCTCCCCCCTCCCCTGTACTTCTGTTGCGATCAAGGAGGTGGGGTGGCGTTGCGAAATAGCATGTCGGTGGTCGGGGTGAAGGGAGACGATGCGATCTGGCGCGCGCAGAACGCGTAACGATGGTAGTGGGGGGATGTGAGATAGCGGACTCGAGTGCGGTCGGCTACTTCCGTGTCGACACGTGTTACTGGGGGGTGGAGGGCTCGGGGGGTGCTGTGCTGGGAACGACACGTGGCACTGTGTGGCACGCCAACTTTATGAATTCATGTCTACATGTCTTTCCAAGTTAAAACTGCGCTCCAGCAATCTGTGGCGGCCATATTTCCCCCCTAGTAACTTTCAATCTGTACCCGGAGGTTGGTACTAGCTAGAACACAAGGAAAACGCACGCGCGGTGCCGCGCCGCGCCGCGTGGAGCAAAATGGGTTGATTGAGTCTGGAATCACCATAAGTCCTGCGAGCATTGCCGCTCGTCGCGTAGAACCCTCATTATGCGCCTCGGCGCATAATATACTATCAAGAGACAATTTTTGGACATCTCATATATGTGTAATATATATTTTTAATATAAAGCCTATTAACAAACTGTCTATTATTACGGAATTTTCTGTAAAACTAGTCGTAGCACTATGCTTAGTTAGTCTTAAGGTTAGTATTGCGGAAAAATTTGTGATACTACACAGTAACTATAAAATAATTCAGTGAATAAAAATCTATATTGTCATTGAATAATAATTAAATTACTCATTAGAAATACATATTTTCATCCAGGCAAAATTTTCTTTCATTAATTAATTAAATTTCTTGGTTACCTTTTTTATTTGAATTAAAGAAAT
The DNA here is from genome assembly GCA_011634705.1 of Andricus grossulariae. Lineage (NCBI taxonomy): Eukaryota > Metazoa > Arthropoda > Insecta > Hymenoptera > Cynipidae > Andricus > Andricus grossulariae. The sequence goes on along the minus strand of JAABKJ010075445.1, from coordinate 69,087,162 downwards.
AGTTTGTTGCTCTAACCAAAATTTGTTTTAATTAAAACAGTATTTTGCTTCATACAACCAAAAAGTTGTTTATACTGAAGAAAAATTTGTTCGTCATCTGGAGACATGGACTAGATGAACTACACAAGTTCTTCGATTTCATCAATCAATTACACCCTGATATCAAGTTCACCATGGAAATTGAACAAGACGGAAAATTGCCTTTCTTAGACGTACTAGTTTACAAAAGATCTGATAACACATTGGGACATGAAGTTTTCAGAAAACCCACCCATACGAACAGATACCCACTTGCCTCTTCCCACCACCACCCATCTCAAAAGCAATCGGTCATCAATTCCGTTATATACAGAGCTGTCTCTATAACAGAAAAAGATAACTTACAAAAGGAATTACACAAGGTTAAGAAAATTCTAATACAAAACTATTACACAAACAAACAAATTGAGAAAGCAATAAGAAAATACACTAAAGAAAACAATTCAACACAACCCACGAAAGAAAGAGAGAGAAAAACGACCACCATCCTACCCTACATTAAAGGTGTCACAGAACAAATAGAAAGAATTCTCAACAAACACAACATCCAAACCATATTTAAAAAACCTGCGAAAATAGGACAACTTCTGAACAACCCTGAAGATTCAAAGGCACATCTCAGTGATGCGGGAGTATATAAAATTCCTTGTTCTTGTGGCAAAGTCTTTATTGGAGAAACCGGGAGTACGGTGAGCCAACGTGTAAAAGAACATGAGAGTAAAGTCAGGCTGAAATATTTCACGCAATGAACAGTAGCTGAGCATCATATTGAAACCGTACATAGCATTTCATTTGACAAAATAACCATCATCGCAAAAACAAACAATATTTTTTCAAGGAAACATAAAGAAGCAATCGAGATCTTAAACACCCTAATAACATCAATAGGGACAATGGATATAATACCAATCCGATTTGGCTTTCCGTCCTCCCGGGTTTTTTGCCTCGAGTGTGCAACGGAGACTGCTGTCCGAAAATCGTAGTTCCAGAAAATTTGGCACTTCTCGTTTCGGACAATTAACTCTATCTCTCTTGGAGGGTTCGGCATATATTTTTATTTATTTTTTATTTAAAAAATAGTTCTGTCTACACACAGCCCCTAAAACTGACATCCTTCATGAAAGCTCCCTTTATATATTTTGCAATCTTTCAAATATTAATTAACAATTTTTAATTATTTTTGTCAATATGAAATTGTATACTTTCCATAATAGCTTTTCTGCATTTTTCAGTGAAAAAGAAAAAAGTGAAGGTAAGTCAGAAAATCCTGGGGGGGGGGGGCGATCGCCGGTTTCGCCACCATTGTAGATTTTAAAATTTAAACTTCAAAACTAATATGTACACATTTAAACTTTCGAAACTGAATAATTTTTAATTGCAATCGTATAAATATAAAACATGATGAATGTAATGGTATGCAGTATAAATTACACTAAAGTGTTTAGATAAATGCACTGTCTACTAAATATCTATCATAATTGATCCGCCGCATGCAATAAGGGTATACAATTTTTCTGCACCATTCGGTTGGCCCCTGAGCTACTTTTTTTTTAAATTGAAATTTCTATTTTTAAAACATATATCCTCATAGGAAATTTGATTGCGCATCTTTTTTTCCTCTTGTAAAAAATGGTCACTTTTGTTGTTTCCAAAATAAATGCAAAAAACACATTTTTTTAGAAACGAGATTTTCAGTGTTTTTTCACTTCAACTCGCTCTAAATCCCAAAGTTTTCGATTTGTTTTATTTTAAAATTATAGGAGTTACTCATCAGACTATTATTAAAGTGTTACTAAATCAAAATTAACATTTATTTGTATTGAACAAAGTTAATCATTTTTTTCTCAACAGTTTTATAAACATCGTTTGAATATTTTCAATCGCAGTCTATCGACGTAACTTTCAGTTGCAATAAACTTCTAGCGATTGAAATGTTCATTAGGGTCCACATAAGTTTTATAAAAAATTTTACTTTCATTGGTCTAGCTGCTGGAAAACTATGATGCTTTAATTCTTTCGCTCGGCGTCGTGAATGTAGAAGTCAGCGACGTCTATGAGAAAGGCGAGTCTAAAGGTCTGGACGTCAAAACTTATATTTTTTATCATAAGTTATTTAAATGGAGTAATTGTTAATTAAAATAATTAGGGAAATGAGAGTTTCATGCATGCAAATACCGAAGAAATATTCCAAATAATTATATTCATTTATTATAATGATATATTGTGTCGATTAACAGAACGAGTCACATATCACAGTAGGAATTCATTTTTCTACGTAATAATAATAAAATTATAATCTTCATCGGAAGTGTCTTTCATTTCAGTAAAAAAACCTCACTAAGTTAATTTAGTGACTGTTTTCTGACTGATTCATACCAAAAAAGATTTTTTCTTCGTCCCCTAGCCGAAAGTACATCTTGCCGGATGCATTTCTGTCCGGGAACAGTGGCTTTTGCGGCTTCCTAGAGTTAACGCAATCTCTGATTGGCTGCGAGATTTTTGTGGCTCGCTGATGTAGCAACCTGACGTAGCAACGCTCACTCAGTATTGTGTTATTATGTACTTAGCCTCCGAAAACAAATTATCTTGACAGGTGAATGGAAAAAAGAGAGCATCGGTGTGTTCAACCTCAAAACTGATCGTATTACGACAAAATAAACAATATGTGTTGTTGATACCCGCCCCGACCAGCAAAACCTCGGCTCCGCCTCGGCTTTGCAAAAGTCGGGCGGGCAACCGAATCCCATGCATCCGCTCTGCTGACCGAGAGCAGCGGCGCGGCGGCGGCGCTACGCGAGGTGGCCAGGAGCGCGTGCTGATGCAGGCCGACAACGCATTTTATTAATAAAACATTAATTATTAAACGTACTTTCGGCTGAGGATGAAGAAAAACAGTATACGATACACGGCCAGAAATATTGGATGCCCTAGCGTGCGTGATATGAGGCCTCAGCTTCGCCTCGGCCTTCATATTACACACGCCCGGAAATCCAACTTTCTGGCCTTGAGTCGTAATATACTATTTTTTTGCACTGAAACTGCTTCGAATGTTTGTGAGAGAGATTTGCAGTAACTGTTTCTATGTACAATTCACAATAAACAATTGTTATTATTTAATTTTAAATATTACGATTCGCAGGTATTTAACAATATTGTAATTTTTATTGAAAAAAGTTTTTTCTTCTCTGGAAATAGTTTGAATTGTCGTGAGAGTCAATTCATGTAGACCTTTTGAACGAAAAAATGCGTTTCTTCCCATAGCGCAGTGCATCTTGGCATACTATCGTGTGCACGTCAACATTTCTATTATTACTGCAAATATTAACCGATTTTCATTAATCTTTTTCTCACTTTCTTGAAATTATACGAGTAAACTATTTCTATTAATTACAATTGAATCACGCAATTCTGTCATAATTTCAGTTTTTTTAACCGGCCTCCATCTCATAACAATGAAATACACACTCAGCTAGTACTGAGCATTACTGCATTTTTTCTATGGTTCTTTTCTTTTTATTTATAACGTCAAATATAAACATTTTTTCAAAGAACCGAGACTTCACAACAAAAGAGACTAATATTTAGATGCGGTATGCAAAATATCATACAAAAATATTCAACCGTGCGGCCGAAAACTGGAAATCCATTTTATATCGCTGATAAATCCCCTTAAGCTTTCCAACAGACAGATGATAAGTCTATGGGAGGTTGAATCAAAAGCTTTCCGGTAATCAATCCAGGCCATCAACCTTAAGTAAATTAGTTCTTCTTTTTATGTAAAATTGGCATAATTAAAACAAAAGCAGGTCATAACGATGAAGCTGACTAAAAGAGTATTTGCCGGCGAAGCGCGCAATAGCGAGTACACGAAGTGCGAAAACCTAGAGGAACTGAGCTTAAAGCGTCAGGCAAATGTGTCCGAGCGCGAAGCGCGAGATCCAATACGTGCGCGCCCAAGGCGCGTTCAAGCTTGCGAGCGATGAGAATGTGAAGTGTAAAAAAGGAATTTCGTTTTTCTTAAATAAATATACTTTTGCGATTGTATGAAGTGGTCACTATTAAATTGAATAAACCACCCATTGTTCTCCACAGTAGTACGACCAGATCCTCAGTAGCACAATCTTGTTTGGTGAGGCAAGTAGTGCGACCTTTGAAATTGTCACACACACGTTACTGTGGCTTCAAGAACTATAATAAATTCCAAAGTGAACAAAAGTTTTTCCCGTTTTATCTCGTTACTCTTAATTCATGGCTTTTTCTTTCTAGAAACTTGAATTTTTCATTTAAAACATTTCTTCTGTACACAGGATAATCGTATAAATTCTCACAAGAAAAATTTTTAGGATAGGATGCTAAAAAATCTTAGAAATTTTTGTCATAAAAAAAATGAGAATTCTGACCTGAAAATGCAAGAACATAGTTCTTTGGAATGTTTTAAAAATTAAATTTTTTCAGTTAACGCTTGACCTACATGTGGGGTGTGTTTCCAGGTGAATTCGTCCAGACAAGAATTTTAGTGACGTTTATTTTCTCCAAAATCCAGATTTTGGGCCTTAATTCTCAATTTCGAAGTATTAGAAATTTTATTTTAATATAAGAACATAAAGTTCAAACAAATGTGCAGTATAATGTAAATTTGATATCAAGTGTAAAATCGTGTAAAATCCAAATGACATAGCAGGATAAATGTCATCATTAAATCAAAAGCAGGTCATAACGATGAAGCTTACTAAGAGAGTGTTTGCCGGCGAAGCGCGCAATAGCGAGTACACGAAGTGCGAAAACCTAGAGGAACCGAGCTTAAAGCGTCAGGCAAATGTGTTCGAGCGCGTAGCGCGAGTTGAATACATTATTGAGCGCGAAGCGCGAGATGAATACCGAATCGAGCGCGAAACACGAGATCCAACAGGTGCGCGCCATAGGCGCGCTCAAACCAGCTTGAAAATTTGTCTTGTTTGGTTGAAAATTCAACTGTTTTGTTGAACATTTGTCTAGTTGGAAAAAAATCGCCCTTTTAGATTTAAAATTCACCTTTTTTGTTAAGAATTAAGCTGTCTTCTAAAAATTCAATTATTTCGTTGAAAATGCAACTGTTTTTAGTTGAGAATAATCTTTTTTGTTTAAAATTTGATCATTTCGTTAAAAATTTAATTGCTTTATTGAAAATTAAATTTAAATTAGCTTCAAAATAGATAACTCAGTCAAATTTCAAATAATCATAATTTAAAAAAAAATTTGTTAAAGCATAAAAATGAGAAAGTTCGAAATATTTTCGGCTGTAGCGTCGTGATTTTTCACCGTCATAAAAGAACAATCACTAAGAAACGACTTTTTGACCCTAAAATCCGATTTTTGAGGCATGTTTCGTGAAAATTATCTGTTAACTGTAAAAAAGGTACCTTGAAAAATTAATTTTTTTGACCTGGAAAACCTGGAAAAGTCCTGGAATTTTTTTCGTTGCTAAAAGGCTAGACACACTGGTTAAGCGCGTTTGTTTGCTATAGCGTTTCATTGAGGGGTCCTGATGAGAATTTTAAATTTTCCAATCATGACTACGATGTGCCCCGAAAATATTTTTGAACAATTTCCCAAAAGTCGTGTTTTCGTAGACTGCTTTTGTAAACTTGAGAAAATTCTGAAAAAGTTAAAAAACAAAGAAGAACCTTCTTTCAGTATTAGGCGCAGAGTTATAAGTATCAAAAGAACCACGATTTAAAAAAAAAGAGGATAAAAACTCCCATTCTGAAGTTAATATCTGTACTTTACGCAATTTCAAGTAATTCTAAAAAAAATACAATGACCGAGCCCCAGTGGGTCATAACTTATGGCCTCCCAAACTTGACCACTTTTGACATATTCTTCGGACAAAATCACTCGTGTTCAGTTCTTTCAAAATACTTCGTTTGTGGGTAAGTATATGTGAATGATGATAGAGAAAACATTTTCAGGTAGGAAATTATGCGTAAATGTAAAAAAAAAACAATCTTCCAGCCTTCATAGGTCAAGAGTTATAACTTTTCAAAAAAAAAACAAACACATTTTTTGATATTTTTAACCAAACAAGTTTTTTTTAAATAGCTCATACTGGAAAATTATGCAGAATATAAAAGATGCGGCATATTAAAAAGAATATTTTTGGATCATCAATCTCTTTATAAATTATGCATACTTAAAGACCTCTTACTAAGCGGGATGAATAATTCTGCGTTATGATCTGTCTCTTTTGAGAAAAATTAATTTTTCTCTAAAAACAGACCAATTTATATTTCTCCTTCCATGTGGATCATTTTTAACCCACAAGCAAGAACATAAAAATCGAAGATGAACGTCGAGATTCGGACTTGCTTTTGCTTGAGCACCCCTAATATTCATATGTTGTTAATTTATAAGTAAAAAAACGTTTTTTGCCACGTCCACGAAAGTATTATGCAAGTATTAGTGATATATTATCACAAAATCTTCAGAATAATTACTCATAATTATTATCAGAAACTGTTTGAAATATTATCAAACATTCTCTGTAAAAACCAGAGATCTCTTTTTTTACGGTAAAACAGTTCCGAAAGTTACTTTTCCTTGGACGGATAATTCCGATTGAATTTTAGAGCAAAATGTCCAACAGAAAGAATAAAGAGGACAAAATCATAAGAAAATTTTGTTAAAAGAATAATCCGCTATCTTCGATGGATTTTCAGCGAAAAATCACTGAGTTTCAAAAAACACTGTGTGCCTTCGCACCTAATTACTGCACGGAAAAGTGTTCCACAGGTGAGTGAAAGTAGACCCAATTCGCTGTAATTAAAAAAAGAACAATGTTCTACCTATAATAGGTCATAAGTTATGACCCCTCAAAGTTGTCCATTTTTGCCCGTTTTTTACGGGCAAAAAAGTGGAGTTCAGTTTTTTCAAAATAAATCGAGTCAGGTTAAGTTTACACTGATGACGCCAAAGGATGAAATAGTCTATAAAATTGTACGTACATCTAAGAGAAAAAAAGTCTTTTCAACCTATTATTTTGGAAATTGCAAGGTTTCAATAATTTCATTTTTTTTTTGCATTTTTGACAAAAAAACTAAAAAGTTGTGTTTTTGTGAAATACCTCGTTTCTTGTGGATCCCACGACAAAGTTGCTGGAGAATAAATAAAAGTGGAGTCAATTTAGCGTAATTCCAAAAACACTCTTCCTGCATAGAGGTACCTGAGCATACCGTAGAGTAGAACTACGGCCATATTTCGAAGTTTTTGTCTCATATTAGTGTATACATATCATTTGTCATGTGTCAAACGTCTTTTGTCATTGATAAATAAATAATTGTTTATACCACTTGTGATTACTTTTTGGCCCGTTTTTAGTACTTTCGTGGCAAGAAAATGATTCTAATTGATTGAAAATGTGTGATATGTTTTTTTTATCAATAAACAAATATTTTTTATCAATAATTGTTTATAACAAAATATTGTCATAGCCACTATTGAGTACTTTTTAAGTAATTTTCCAAGAAAAAAGTAATTATATTCGATTAAAAATGTGATATATATTTTGTATGAATAAACAAATTCATTAGAAGATATTGTTACAACAAATTAATTAAAAACTATTTGTTTACTAATACGCAGAATTTTATAGACGCTATTTCATCCTCTAGCGTAATCAATGTAAACTAAACCTGACTCGATTTATTTTGAAAAAACTGAACTGCACTTTTTGCCCGTAAAAAAAGGGAAAAATGGCCAAATTTGAGGGGTCATAACTTATGACCTATTGTAGGTACGACATTGTTCTTTTTTTGTCATTGCAGCAAATTGAGTCTACTTTCACTCACCTGTGGGACACTTTTCCGTCTAGTAATTAGGTGCGAAGGTACACAGTGTTTTTTGAAACTCAGTGATTTTTCGTTGAAAATCCAAAAAAGTGGGGATTTTTCAATCTATCATAACTCGCAACCTATGGAAGATAGCGAATTATTCTTTCAACAAAATTTTCATATAATTTTGTCCTTTTTATTTTTTTTGTTGGACATTTTGCTCTAAAATTCAATGGGAATTATCCTTCCACGTAAAAGTAACTTTCGGAACTGTTTTCGAAAAAAAAAACCCGGTTTGGCAACTGATCTGTTCTAGAATTTTTGATATGTTGAAAGGGACCCCTTAACGAAAATTTCTCATTAAAAACATTCTTGGTGTGATTTTTCCGGGAACGAAACTACCAGATGACTGGACTATATAGGGTATAGGAAAGAGAAGGTTTAATGTTGAGATGGATAATGGAGGTTAGTTGGAGTTGCCCAGGATACATGTTAAGGGAAGAATTAGGAAGGGGAAAAATGGTAACTAGACAAATTAAGAGAGCCTGGAGGTTTGAAGAGAAGCTGAAAAGGGGAGAGGGGAGCAGAATAGCACAAGTTTGCTTGGACGAAGTTCGGAATAAGGAGACGAGAGGCAATTTGGGAAATTCAAAATGGGAGGAAGAGAGGAAAAAAATGAGGAGGGTTTGTGATATACAAGAAGGGGCTTTGGATTGGCAGAACATAGAATTAGAGCTATTAGTGAGACCAGGAGAAGAGAGATAGAGAATGATTATGGATTCGAGGTACAATAGATGGTATATGATGGTCAAAGGGTTGACGGAACCAGAATATTTGCAAAAAATAAAAGAGAAAGACAAATGGAATCCGGTGGTACGGTTTAGAATGGGAGCCGAAGTGAGAGCTTGCAGATATTGGATGGATGAAGAGGACAATCTGTGCAGAGTATGTGGATACGAAATTGAGTCATGGGCACATGTGTTAGAGAGGTGTACGGGAAAGGAAGATGTACAGTTGAGTGTATATGAGTGTGCAAGATGGATTTTGGATGGTAATGGACAGGGAGTGACGTGGATGAAGAAATTGGAAGAATTAAGAGAAAGCAAGGGAATAGGGCAGAGCCAAATTGGTAATCCTATTAAAGGACAGTAAATAGCAAATTTCCAAATCGTGGAAAATATATTCTTATGGTAAGAGAAAACGGAATTCCTGGAAGATCGTTTATTTGTAGAATTAAGATTATTGTTATTATAAGTAAGGCGAAACATTAGAATATAAGCAGCGGTTTAAAATTGTTTAAAGCGTCATGGGAGATATTCAAATTGTCCATTGGTAATTATTTGTATGAAAAAGACGACGGAAATTGCAAAAAAGTAACAATAATACTTAAAAATGTAGTTTTTTTATTTTTGGGTCATATTTGGGCGCTGTGGGGGGTAAGGGTGGGTTGAAAATAAAAGTTATTAGTATGATTTTATTTCATAGGTACTCCTCTTCAATCCCTAAAAAAGTTGGCACGTTTCGATGAAACCCTGAAGTATGAGTTCAAATGAAAATAATACAACACTTATATCAATTATTACATATCAGAATTTTCACTTTTGGACTTGAGATTTTACATAACTCCTTTGTCTTATTTATAGTTCTGTTTTGTATTAAATCCTAAAATAATTGTAAACTTTATCTAAATGCAGTAATGTACTCCTTTTATTCAACTAATTGGGTACATTTTAATTAACAAATTTTCCCCGTGCAGGACATGCTAACAAGCCGCTTCATAGTAAATTCTACGGCATTATATGTAGAGAAGAGCTATCGATGGGTCTGTCCCACATATTTCTCAAGTCTGCTGGATTGAGATCAAAGACGGAGGGATTTATTTATGCCTGTCAAGGCGGTGTTATAGATACCTTAGTTTACCGCAAACGCTTCATGAATGTACCCGTAGGCGATACAAACTGCCGGCCGTGCAAGCGAGACCCAGAAACACTTGGACATGTTCTCAGTGGATGATCAAAGTATGCATGCTAAGGGTACATAGAGAGACGCAATGCGGCTCTGAAAGTGTTATATTACCATCTTCGGCACTGCTATGGTGTTGACCTAATGTCTGTCTTGCCATACGCCCAGGGGAACTCAAGTCCGTTGAGCAGAATGATGAGTGTAAGATCTACTGGAATTTCTCATTCTCTAACACTCAACGTATCAGTGCTACAAAGCCTGATATTGTCCTCTAAGATCTGAAGACGAAGATCATTTACGCGATTCAATTCTCGGCACCAGACAATGGTAATATCACGGCAAAGGAGGAAGAAAAACAGGCGAAATATCAAGCTCTTCTTTTCGAGTGGAGCAGCCTGTACCCAGGCTACAAATTCCATCTGGTAGTTCTCATAATCGACTGTCTTGGAGGTATGAAAGCTTCATTTCTTAACCAACTCAACAAAATCCCGGCTTGCGAGCGTCAGGGTCAATTCATAGCGAGCCGGATGCAAAGGCTATTCTTCTGGGAACAACTCATCTGGTCCGTCAACACTGTTCCTCATAACGTTCTACATAAGATTGGTAGCTCTAAAACAAGTATTCAGAGGTGAAACCCATATCTCCAACTGTGCCGTCTGCCGCGTAAGGTCACCTGCGGCTAGAGACCGGACTCCGAGGAACAGTGTTGTACGAAGTCTCTTGCGTAAATTTCCCGCTTTTGCTTACCTTCTAGTATAGTTCTAGTTACGTCGGGACTGGTTGCTTTAAGGAACCATGATCGTAGCTTCTGGAGCCTACAACTTCTCATAATCTAAAAATAAAACTCTAATAATAAAAAGTAAATATCCCTACCTAAGGTGTTCTCGCGTTGGCCTCGCGGTAGGTCTTGAGCTTTCCTCTGATGACGTTGACGGCTATGTTGGCTGTAGTGTTGCTACTGATAGGGTTTCCCATGCCAGACAGGCAGAGAACGAAGAGGAAAGGGACTAAGAGGAACACCAAAACCCATCAATTATCACGGAAATTATATTAAAGATTTTGAAACGCTTGTCGCTTCCCGAGGATCGTCGGGGCGCCCCTGGAGCCACCGCATGGGGCCACAGTATGCGGGCCGGTGGTAATGGTGAGCTGCAAGATGGTCCAGCAGATCTCACTAATCAAGCAGCTGGTCATCAAGAACATCTGTGACAAACGGTCAACAGTGGAACATTAACAGTCAACCTCCTAATCAGAAATACCGTGGGAGAGCATCAACTGGGATACCACATTAAAAGAGGAATTGGTGCGTCTCCATTATGAAAGTTCGAAGTTTGAAACCAAAATCGAAAAAGGATACAACTTCAGGACGAAGTAAGTTGCAAAGTATCCTCATATAAAGAAGAAAGCACTAAGAGATTTTATCGCTTAAGTGAAGGACATCAGGAACAATCTACACATCTCAGAAGACCGAGCAATCGAGATTAAACAACAGGTTGATTTGGCGTGGAAAACGTCGATAATGAACATCAGCTAGAGAAAGATGTACCGGAAAATCAGGCAGCGGCAACTGATGTTCTTGCGCAACCAAATGATGATCCAGCACCAACACATTCTCCAGAGGCAGATGACCTCGTTCAACCAGAGGCAAGATCAAAGGTACAGTAACCAAGAAGGAGATTAAAATAGACATATCATATGAACAGAGATGTAATGAGCCTTTACTTTTTGGCTGAGAAACGTGGGCAAAGTGTAAGGTGAGAACACCATCGACTCTTCTTACTTAAGTACCCAGAGCTAGCAGTAAAAATAAATTAGCGGAATCTGGCAGACCAAAGACGCTCAATATCTGTAAACAGATTGGTTTCGGCTGTTGAAATAGCTGCCATCAAAATGGAAGTGGAACAGCATCTTCCTATTGATAAATTTCCTTTGGAAGATATTGACTACGAAGACCTGATTGTAGCTGAAGGCATAGGTGCTAAGAACAATGTACATCAAGTACCTGATCTACTAGAACCACATCTGAATATTATTAATGGTGATGTAAACAGCGAAATCACAAATAAACTACAGCACCTTGAACGGAATTTTGGACATGCTTTGCTAGAGTTCAGACATGTAGAACCAACACAAAGGCATTCTCTAGCCAAAATGATCATCAAAAACGATCTGCGTGCACTAATAGAACAGCTGAACAGCAAGGTTTTACCTATGCATTTGAACGCAACACTAACTGCGTTAGAGGTGCAAACTCTTGTGTATTGTGCAGCTGTGGCAGCCGTTAGAACGTTGGGCCGCAGAACTAGGCCTACAAATGAGGGTTCGGATCAAAGAATGGGTCGCACGCTCGAAAACGCGGAAAATTATTGTCCACGTGTCTCGTGATATCCAAATAAATCACACAAGCCAAAGTACTATAATTATTAAAAAATTGTGTTCAGTCAGTTTAGAGCAATTCCATGTCAAATTATCTAAAGAATTTCAGATATTGTTAATAATTTTGATGAAAAATCTACTATTCTTTCCTTATGTTGTTGAAAGAAAAGCCGTAAATTAATTTTTGAAAAAATAAAAAAACTTAGAAGATATTTTGAAAATTGAAAATTTTGGTCTTTTTCTTCTTGACCTTTCATAACTTTGGTGATTTCAATGATATTAGGGTCTATTCTTTTATTATTTGTAATAAGACGCAGTTTTGAAAAAATATTTTAAGAAAAATTGAAAAAACTTCTTAATTTTTCAAAAACTAATATTTAAACCCAATTTCTGGAAAAAACTCACTTTTTATTTTCTTCTTTTTCTATATAGATACCTTACAATGTTCTCTAAAAGCCCTGTAAATATCAAAATAAAATCTCCCTCAATTTTCGAGAAATATGTATTTAAATACGTACGCCAAAACCATGCACACGATGTGAATAATCACATAAATAATATACGAAAAATAGAAGACTATTATAAACGTATGCACGAACTTCAGAATCTTGGACGCTGGGCACTCCAATGCACCATGCCACTGTGTATGTTCTTAATTATTTCTCCAATACTGAGGGAGATCTCATTTTGATATTTACAGGGATTTTTTAACCTATTTATAAAAAAAAGTATAAAATATGACAAGCGACGTCTGGCGACAAGATCTTTTGGACGCGAAATTACTACTGATTAGCACTCCATGTAATATATGCTCTAAGGGGAAAAGAGCATAATATATCCTCACTTATTCCGGAATGCATTACGTGCAAGATTAAATAGATTATTTTTTATAAAATGTAAGAAATGAGTAAATCAAAAGATTGCACCTGGGATAAAAAGCAAAATTTTAGCCATTTCCCAACTTTAAAATAAAATTTAACTCCTCTCAAAAGGAGTTTCTGGGTCTCTGCCACCTCTAAACATTTTTTAATAAATTAAGAAGCTATCAAGCAAGCCAGTCAGTGTCTTCCTTGAATTAAAGAATGAGGTTATGTTTATTTTCTATGTAAGCGCAGTCGCCATCTTAAAATAGTAAATTACATATAAAAAAACTAGGGACGTAAATTAATTGGGTAATTTACATGCACGAAGGAATAGTAAGGAGTGGTATCACCCTATATGTGTTTGTGAGCACAGGTGCCCGTTTCAATCACAGAAAAAAATTCCCGGTCATTTCCCGGTTCGCTAACATTTTTCACGGCCAATGAAAGTAAAAACTTCTAACTCTAAAGCTAAAAATGTGTCCATTTAAAGTAGTAAAAACTGAGCTGCGAATCATTTTAAGCAATTGTAAGCTAGAAATATTAAAAAATGAACGATTAAATTTTAGTTATAAACTGAACACTTCTTGAATCAAAGTTAAAATATTTTTATTTCAAATAGTTTAAAAATCCTTGAAAAGCTTCAAAATTTGATTTCAAAATCTTGAAACATCTATACCTTGTTTTACATTTTTCCAAATTATGAATTAATTTTTTTATTTTTTCAGACCTTCTAAACATCTTTCAAATTCTTCCTAAAATTTTGTTTCAATACTACAAAATAAAGAATATTTCCTTAAAATCTTCCAGATTCATTTTTGACAATTTTAGAAACCTTTTTAAATATTCTCGTAAAATTAATTTTTCAAAATAAAAAGTCATTTTCAATTTTCCTAGGAATCTTAAGAAAATGTTTTTTTATTCTTTTGAAGCCTTTCACAATTCTTACAAATCTTCTACATTTTTTGTTAGAAATCTGTACAAATCTATATTTTGTTTTAATTAGGCCGTGGGCTATTTGCATCCAAATTTCGATACGAATAGCCAAATTTTGTCGGTGTACGTAAACACCTTTTTTAAATTATTTGAAATCATTTCAAATTTTAAGTTGAAACTAAATTCAACTTACTTGAATCTTTTCTAGGAATAATAATAGGTATTCAATATTTATTATAGACAAAATTCAACAATTTTACTTGCAAATTGAATTTTTTGAAATAGAACAATTAAAATTGTAACCTTGAAAGTTTAGTTTTTTTTTGTTTAATTTAGAATATTTGATTTACAATTACTGATTTTAAATGAACAGTAAAAAATCACTAAATAATAATCAATTGTTATTTTGCCTATTTAAAAAATTTCCAATTTTAAAGTTTCCAATTTTATAGACTAAAACAATCTTTTAAGTTTAATAAAAGTCTAAGTATGAACTGATTTCGAATCGTCTTGTAAAATAAATTATTAATCACTTTTTAATCATTAATGAGCAGTTCAATTTTAAAAATCATTATGATTTGTATTCACAGTTGATCAACTAAAAAGATTTTGTTTTGTTCAAAATTTCAACACTGTGGATATTTTGGAGCATCTGTAAATAGATGCAGATTTTTACATCTAAAAGCAGTTTTCCTCAATTTTCTTTCGCTTAGAAGGTGGAGAATGTCGCAAAGATCACTCAAAACACTCAAAGACTATTTAACACTTTCAGTAAATTACTTTTAATGTGTTATTAAATTCAATTTCATTATTTTGCCATGCATTTTGTTACATCCCAGGATCTGCAGTCGAATTTGATTCCGTTGTAGCCATTTGTTGATTCGTTGATAGAGAGTTCGAAATGCTGCCGTTGAGTGGTGGAAACCACTGCCGCAAAATTAGGTCAAGTTTGAAATAAGTACACTATTGTTTATGATCACGAATTAACAATATTTATTTAATGTTTCTTGTTTCACTTCCAAGACAAGGTCCGTTTTTAACATATGCACATTTTGGGTTTCCGCTTGCGGTATTCCAAGATATGTATATGTTTCTCCATTGCCGAGATGCACCTCCAGGCACTCAAGGAGCTTAATAAGTAGTTCGTGGTTCGTGTTATGGAATGCCTTACGGTAGTCAATCCAAGCCATGGACAGATTGCGTCGATACCTGATCGAGTCCTGGATATTACACCTGTCTATTAACAGGTTCTCTCTGCAACCTGCCAGCCCTCTCTTGCATCCACGATGTGCAACTATTGAACTTCATGCTGGCTCGACAGATGATTTATTATTTTTTTATTTTATTTATTATTATTATTATCAATGACTATTTTACATCCTCTTAATTGTTCAGAATATGATTGATAAAAATATTAAAACTAGCTATTTGTATCAAACTTTGAAACTTTCTTCATCATTCAATAACGTTATAGGTGTCCAATTGGTTCGGAAATAAGCGGATACGATACAAAAAGAATATAGGTAAGGCGCAGGAGGAGGCGAACCTGTACGCGGCTAAAAAGGCAGCAGGTAAGTTACGCAACATTCAATGATAAATTTCATAGAAAAATAAGCAAATTTCCGTTTTCTTTTTCACGTTTGTAAAAGGAAAACAGAACAGAAGTCGTAGAAAACGAAATCAAACGTTTGCGATATAACTGAAATTGGAAGTAAATAACAAACAGCGGAAAAGAATTGTAGGGAAAACTGTATAAAATGAAATGGAAACTCGATGTTAGGTACATTATTCAGACTGTGGACGACTAAAACATTCTGCTAGAAAAAGATACGCCTAGAGTTATTTCCTGGTAACGGAGAAGCTTTCTACTAATCCTATTAGGCCAGACAAGGAAGGGCTTTATCAAGGGAAAAAATGATAATAGGCTGAATATTAGCGAAAACCCTTCTCCATAGGCTGTTAATGATTACATCATAAATCTAAATCGACTAAACAGTGGCTAAATATTTTATGTTAAAAAATGGCGGCCATTGTGTGTTTTTCGAGTTTATTTTGGAAACGGGGTCATTTTAGTACAATTAAGGTTCTGACAAAAAAAGTGCAGAATTTTGTCCTCTATAAAAAAGGTTATTTTCTTTTTTCACATGAAAACAATAGTTTGCTTAGAAAATAGGAAAAAGGATGCAGTTCTTGTATCTTACGCTTTTACGCCTGTTGTAAGCTACAGGTTTCCAGAAAATAAGTCCTAACTACAGATGTGAGCATGCGTCAGGTCTATATGTAACGGAGCATATGCAGAATTTCGACAAGACCATTACTTCATTTACTATTGTTTTCTTTTTTATTAATTTCAACGGTCTTTTTCTTATCGTAACTTCCATGTTTAAAGTTTTTACTTCGTACACAAATTATTTCATATTTCGTAAATGCGCCTGTAAATTTTTATAACGTCTTAAACATAATTTAGAATCGTATAATCGCATTCTAGACAAAGATATCTGAATGCTTGGAAAATGGAAAATTCTGAGTGCCATCCTACGTACTAATGATGTTTATCTCTTCTATTGTGAATATTTCACTGTCCTTCCGAGGTCCCTTCAGCCCAGGTCACTTCTGTGCATATGGTGCCTGGTATGTGTACATCAGTAGCATTTAGTGTTCTCATTTCTTGTAGGATCTTACAAGACGCATTATAAGTCGCGAGATGAGGCCTATCTATTTGCTTACCATTCTGTCTGAGAACTAACGATTTTTAACCTATTGTTAACAAGACATTTTTCAATATCTGTACAAAAGTCGACATTATTGGGATCTTTTCTGAACAAAAAAAGATAAATTTTAGGATTCCGCGCTGACCGAGGCTATACAATGAAATACATTCAAGTCCTCAGCAGACTTTTTATTTTTCCACTGATACATAAGTCTGAGAATTTTCGACTTTTAATGTGTTGTTAACAAGACTATTTGCCATATCTGTACAAAAATCGACATTGGGATTTTTTTCTGAACCAAAAAAGTACTTTTAGGATACTGCGCTGATTGAGGCTACAATGATATACATTCAAGTACTGAGCAGAGTGGGTTTTGCGAGAAAACAGTGCCTTGTCATATTATTAGGCCAAAGGTAAAAAATTACAATTTTCACATTATTTTTGTCATTTATTGTAAGTACTTGGAGCGTACTTGTGTTTTATAACCACTAGTTCGCTAGATTTGGCAGACGAATTAGCATGTTTTTAGCTGGAGAAAAAGTAACCGTTCACGACTGGCCGGGAAATTTACTAGATATAAATGCCTTCTACAACCAAGCAAGAGCTAATTCGGATACTCAATCATAGTGTTACTGTATAAGCTGTATGCCTCGTCGCATTGAAGCTGTATTGTCTGCTAAAAGTTGCCATACGAAATACTGATTAGTAGGCCAAAGCTGAAAAATTACTTTATCATTTTAACTACGAAACACTTTGATATTGAGACATTTTTTTGTAAAATCTTATAGAAGCATATTATAGATGATAACTTTTATTACACAAATGATTATCTACATTGAACTAAAGCATTTTTAAAGTAAATAATCTGCCCGCTGCGCGAGCACATTCTCATCACGAGAAGCGCGCGCAGCTCGCAAGTTGGTTCTCGCGCATCGCGCTCGATACTATAATTTGCTCGCGCTTCGCGCTCGATAATGTATTTACCTCGCGCTGCGCGCTCGGTTTCTGTACTTCTCCCATGTTTGTGCACAGTCCTTTGAAAGTTAAAGGTTAAAGCATCTACAACTGTAATTTGGTGATTGTGAATTCTCTTTTGTTAAAGCTCCTTCGGCTTTATTGTATCTTTAACTAGTTCCCTTATTCTTTCATCCGCAATAACGAAGTCAATTATACTGCGGTTGTTTACTTTAGACGAGGTGTACGTGTGGATCATTTTATGTCGAAACCAAGTAACTGCTTAAAATTATTTGTTGTTGTTAAAAATTCAGCTAATTTGTTAAAAAAATTTCTTTTTTAATTTTTTTAATTTCTAAATTTTTCCTAATTTTTTATTCACAAATATTTTAAACACATTACAATTTTCAACAGTTCAGAAATTTTTTTTATTTATTTCAAATTTTAAATTTAAATTTTTTTTTATTTCTGATCCACATAATTATACACCTCTTTCGAGATTTGTAAAAACATGCATGCGCGCATAGCGCGCTTTTGCTACTTGTCCAATTATTAAAAAGTACATGGCGCCATTTTCGATTAATATCTCGAAACTATCTTGAAACTATTGTTGTCAGGAAACCCGTGTTCGTGATTGGATGAAGTTATCGTTTTCTGCCCTTTAAAATTGAAAAACTATGATGAATAGACATAAGGAGACCAAAGTCCTGTACATCGACTTCACCAAAAACGAGCATTTGTCTGTTGTATGTACATAACGCATTGAAATTCTAGATCTTCTCGATCGCGATGCTAATGCTCAAACAAAAATACAAAATTCCTAAATCAATTAAACAATTTGTTAAGCAATGTAAAAACTGTTATATTCAAGTGAAAATTTGATATCAGTTCTGTGATATGTAAGCGTACATGGTTTAAAACCCGTAAGTTATATACTGCGATTCGTTTGTGCAATAAATTTTAAAGTACTTACCTCATCCATTGCAGGATCACTTCAATTGTACACATTTCAATCACAGATATTTCGCTAAAAATAAAACTATTATAATAACATGAATCTGCTTTTATGTAAATAACAACTTATTCATCTATGTAAATCGCATTCATATCACAGTGGTAAATTATGTAAAATGTCAACATAAGCGGCTGCCATTAATATACGCGTGCCACACTAGCGCCATACTGCATACTCGGGAAGTATTTTTACCATCTTCATACGACAAAAATGTGCGTATTTTCGCTTACATTACTTTGGTCTCCTTATGTCTATTCTCCATGAAAAAAACCTTCAGGTTTATGAAAAATGTAAGGTTATCTAAAAAATTTATTCAATAATTATAATCGACGAAACAAGGTTGTCCAACACTTTGAAATACAAATTTTATTGTGTTTAGTTCAAGAAATATAACAAAAAATCCAAGTATTCAAAGTTAATTAAAAAACATTTTTTTAACTAAAATCTTAAATAAAATAGAATTTCATTTGCCGTTAACCATATAAAAGGTCCAATTTTTGAAAATTGCTGATAAATTTCGTGACATTGGCTTAACATATTATACATATACTATACAGATACACTACCGCCGGCAATTATCTACACGGCAAGTGCGAGCGGTACTAAAAATCACTGCTTACTTTGAAACATGATCACTCATTTAAAAAAGGAGCGAGGAACTTGAAAAAAAAAAGTTTGAAATCTAATTAAATTTCGCGTCGAATGACCCCTAAAAGAAATATTTTTGACCTTTGGAAGACAATATACCACGTGAGAAGTTTTAAAAAAATGCAAGAATTTCTCGAATTTTGTACCTCGACTTTAACGTGTGGCATGACCTAGGAATGTTGTGTCAAAAATCTAATATTCATAGCACATAGTGTTTAAAGTCTTCGCTTTAATTCAAGCCAATAAAACTTGAAGAATCTTCCCGTGTTCTCGAGATACGACAAAAATGTCCAAGTATGTCTGCTCCGGGTGACGGACAACTTTGCACGTGCCCAACTGTGCACGTCGATGGCCGGACGGACAACTGTGCACGTCCATCTGTGCATGTTCAAGTCCACAGGAGCCCATCTGTGCACATCGAAATTTCGACGTGCACAGTTGGGCACGTGCAAAGTTGCTACGTGCAAAGTTGACCCCATCCCGTCTGCTCCGAGTTGCCTGGCCGACGCGACAGCGGTAATGGCTGACTGAAACTTGACGCAGACACGCTTGGAAATTGGTTGTCATATCTTGAGAACCGGTAGAAAATTTTTGAAGTTTTATGGGCTGAAATTAAAGATAATGTTTCAAAGATTACGTCCTGCCAATTGCAGTTATTGCCATATGTTTCCTATCAGTCACAGCATGCATTCTAGGCGATCACCGCTCTCGCGGCCGACGACGGTAATCGCCGACTGAAACTTGACATTTGAGACTTTTTTTAAGACATTCTG
The DNA here is from genome assembly GCA_011634705.1 of Andricus grossulariae. NCBI lineage: Eukaryota > Metazoa > Arthropoda > Insecta > Hymenoptera > Cynipidae > Andricus > Andricus grossulariae. Next base: position 69,067,083 of record JAABKJ010075445.1, on the reverse strand, counting down.
CTTAAATTAAAGGTGAGACTTCAATGACTGTGTGGTATAAAATTCAGATTTTTGCTACAACTTCTGTAGGTCATACTACAAGTTGAAGTCAAGGTAAGTAAATAAATGAAGTAAAGTAGAGAAAGAAAAAAGAATGATTAATGTTTCAAATAAATTCATGAACAAAAGCTTTGTTTCGTGATTGGCAATGATTAGTTGTTTGTAATTCATAGTGTTTTTATATGAAGAATATTTGTATGCCTAATTGCGATTAGTTAGGAATAGCTGCTGTTTGATAATTATTTTAACAATTTTTCTGAACAAATACACAGGTTTTATATGTCACAATGAAAAGGCTCAATTTTTTTGCATTATCAACCAAATATGTCTTACCAATGGCTCCTCATTGTCATTCTTCTCAAATTATCAACAACATTACATTTTTAACATTATTTCACGAATAGGTCCAGTTTTTCTTTGCGGGACCACCTAAAAATGTATTGCCAGTGGCATCTAGCTAGGCGCTGATCTATAGAAGCTGTCTCTTATACTGGTGGGAGATCACGAAACTGCGCAAATTAGAATAAGCGTGTATAGGGGGTGTAGAATAAGGGTACTGTAAAATAAGTGAACTGTAGAATAAAAGAAAGTTGACTATTAATTAAATGTAGTAGTTTTTAATTGATATTATGTATTGTAAACAATAATTCCAGATTTAATCGATAGAAATTGTACAACTTCCACAAATTTAAGTTTGTAACGTTTAACATGTGTCCCCGAAGTTGGCACCCCCATCTTGAATTTCCGACAAAATTAAACTTATACTGAATTGTGGCTCTACAGAGTCTACAGCCTACACCGTAAAATTCTATACAAAGTTGTATTCTGTACGAGATAATTCAGTAATTAATATCTGTAAGACATGTCGTTGCCGCTGTGATTTGGAAGAACACGGTTAACTGCAATTCCGATAAGCAGCTTGAACACGCAGTTAACGGTAGGCGAATCAAGAGAGATCCGAATCGCAGTTAACTATTTACTTTCAAATTACGGCAGACTTAAGTTCGCAACGTTTATAACCGAAAAGCGAGGGGTCAACAACTCGTGGAGTCAGGTGTACATCTTTGCTGAAGTCACTTGAATTCACAAGAAGTCACTGAAATCACTTGAAGTCAGTGTACAGTGCTTGTTGTCGGGCAATGCCAGAAAAAGATTCATCTCAATATCCTTATCGGAAAAATGCAATTTGTTCGTCCACGTCTCTAAAACACATACACAAAAAATGTGAAAAATGCTAACTTTTCTCTAAACTTCCGACAAAAATATAGAGATAAATCTTTTTCTGATGTTGTCTAACGTCAAATACAAGTGATAAGTAAAAGAAAAGTTTTAAGGCGGACGTTTAGAAGAAAATTGGAATTAAACAAAAAAATATTCCATGTACATTTCAAACTGCGTGGGTGCATAGAACGCAGAATTTTGATAGGTATATTAGGATGAAGTTTCTTCTTGTGTTGTTGAACATCGCGTACAAGTAATCAGTGAAAGAAAATTCGAGAACCGAGCATTTCGTGAAAATTTAGAATCTTTTTCCGAATTTTCGTGTACACTTCAGAGTGTGTGGGTTAATAAAACGCATTCTTTCGATAGTGATATTGGGAGGATTTTTTTCATGTTACCTAACATTTAGTGGAAAGTTAGAATTTTTGCCGAATATCAAATATAGCTTATTTCATTAAAATAATAAGTATGAAGTTGTAATGAGTTATTACTTTGAAATCGTATATTACATCATTTTTAAGACAATTGAACAACAAAAAATTGAATCGGGTAATTTAAAAAAAAAGTAATATTTTCTGTTATAAACGTTACGAAAGTCAAAATGGTAAAAAAATTCAATTTACATTTATGTTTTAATGCAACTTTAAAAATTGTGTTAAGAATTTATTTAAAATAAGCGGAAGTAGGCTGCGTATTTCCGGCACTGCTGTCGCAGTAGCGGAAGTAGGGGATATCGGGCGCGTTCCGTCGGACGCGTTCCCTCAAAGAAAAGAAGGAGACGGCTTGTGACCACGAGAGTGTAAGGATCGTTTGCGATGGTCAGTGCGCTGTGCCGAATCCATTCTCTATGTTTTACATTTATTTTAAATATCTCAAATACATAGTGTTAAACTCATTTTGAATAACTTCGGTGTCGTGATTTATTAAACCCGAAAATCCCTAGAACGAGTAATCTGTTGATGGTCGTGCGGGTTTTAACAATTGTCAAATTATTAAAGTTTTGAAGGCTTGTACTGGAAATTGAATAACCGGGAACATTTTTTCTGAATTTTAAGTGACTAATCTGAGCCTCATATCTTGTCACCCTTTATCTAATGAAAACGCAAAGTCAATTCTAACGAATGCTATTATTTTTAAGGAAACGTATCCTTCGACACCACCGGTCTGGTTCGCCGAATCCGAGGAGACGAGCGTGACGAATGCGGTTCAGATTTTGAGTAACACAACAGGTCGTGACAATCACGTGCTTAACCAGGTGGGAATTCTCTTGAAAGAATTATGCCGCCTGCATTCCCTGCCAGAACCACCAGACGTTGAGCGTTTGAGAACCGCTCTCGATCCTCTTCGATTGGGAGCTGCAGCGTCAGTGCCACAGAGGATGGAGGCTGAAGACACAGAGGATCTCGATGACGACGAAGAAAGCGAAGCAGAAGAAGACCTTCACCTCGATATGGACGAAGGCGAGGCCAATGCTAAGAGCAAGGTGCGATCTGACATGGATTTTTATTGTTATTACTGTAATATTCAACTCCAATTTATTCTTAACGAATATTAATGAACGTTTTATCGCTTTCAGACACTAAAATGCATGTTTTGGAAGTTGGAACCTTATTACCATCTAGAACATTTTTTAATTTAAAAGCTGATGTTAAATGTATCATTTATTTTATTCGTACATGTGAATTAAAGTACAATCTTTGTTGACTCCAGTTACGAATTTTATTTGTACATAGAAGGCTTGCTATTTAAATAGTCAGACGTTTTTGCTAAGCCAAGTGTTAAACTCTTCAACGTTTAGATATAAGAGATTCAAATATTCTCTCCATCATGTGTTTAAAATTCATTTAAATTTATTGAAAAATACATTAAAATTTCTCTTTAACCGATAAATCTAATAATTTTACCAATTGATTCCAAATTCGTAAAACTAAGTATTATAAATTGTTCATTTTTAATTTAGTATAGGGGAAACCACCCTACAGTAGATAGGGAATTTGTACATACCTTAATCCTAAAAATGATATCTTTTCTATTTGATTCCTTAACACAACTAAAATTTATGTGATTTTTATCACATTAAGTTTTAATCAACCATGGATTGCTTTATTCTCTGAACGATTTTTTATTGTATGCAATATTTGTATGGATATTTTTTTCATTTACGAGCTAGTAAAATTAGTTCTTAATATTTATTTCACAAATTAAAATTTCCTAAATTCTACTCAATAAAAGCGTAACGAATGTAATTTTTAAGAATGAATTACGGAATAAAATGAGCTACTCGTAATTAAAATTATTTAGAAACACTATTACCATTTTTACAATATTTCAAAATAAAGCTATAATACAGGTTCAACAAAATTAATACCTACATTTTCACAAATCATAATAAATCATAGATAGTCAAAAGTTCACAAAATGACACCCGCACTTCTGGAAATTTTAAAGTTATACATTATTTTCTTTACAAAATATGCAACAAACACATTACAAAAATGAAATTTTTCTATTGTGAGAATTGTACAAAAATTTCTTTCCTACTTTTCCCCATTTTGTTAATTTTCAGCTATAGGGATTTTGATGATCGATTCAATAACAATAAATATCCTTTTATCAGAATCAAAAGAAAAAAGTTTATTTAACTTCTTTTAGAAAATTACGTATTCAAAAAAATCATCTCCTTACAATAGGCGTTTTTTCAGATTATATTGTAGAAATTTTATGTCTACTCAATTTTTTTTCTCCTCCCATACATACTTTTGTAAAATAAAACATCATAATAATAATAAGTTATTTTTCATCATATGGTTTTTCAAAAAGTCTAGTTGTGAATACACTTACAATTTCAAGAATTTAAAAATGCTGTTTTAAAGACTTACAAGGAGCTGATCAGTATTGGAACCTTTTATAGATTGATATTTTTATTCAATGGATTCTCATGTAAAATTATATAAATATAACATTTTCAACACTTGTTTTTTATACAGAATTTGCTTCTCTCTTGAAATTTCAACAATTACACTTTTAACTGCCGATCATTTAATTTAAAATTGTATTGAAATTTACAGTGTACGAAATTCAATTATTGAAGACTCGATTTAAAATTTTCATCATTTTTTAATTTCCTAAATCGATAGTTAAAATTTGGATAAAGTCCATTTTTTCGGAAGCGATCGCCATTCGCGAACAGTTATGAGGAAAATTAATATCCAGTTGACTCTCAGACAGGGAATGTATAAAATTTGAAAAAATCTTAAATTCTGATCATCTCCATGTTAAACATTCAAAAGCTAAGAGCGTTTTAAATTTAACACTTTGATAAAAAAAATTTTAAGTTCATCAAATGTAATTATAAGTTAATTAATGATTTTTAAAATTGAAATACAGCTTGATTATTACAAATTAAACAAAAATTAATTAAGCAAGACAATTTCTGATGTGTTAAACATTAAATAATTTACTGAGGTTAACGTCGAAGATTGAACTGCTCCTCTTCAAAAGCCTCAGTAGTAAAAAAAATTTGAACATACGATTGCAGCGTTATCAACTATTTTTCTTTTGAAACAACTTTTAATGAATAAATTCATAATTCCAGTAATAATAAATTTGAAATAAGCAATATTGAATAATATATTAAGTACTGTGTACTTTGGAACTGACACATTCATGTAAAATGAATTAAAATCACAATAATTTAATTTGTAATTTAACAAGTGTTTAAATCAAACAAAAATTTATAATCATTCAATCCTTTATCTTTTTAACCTGAAATTGCTTGAAACAATATAATTCTTATCATATGTGAGTTTATTACTTCAATATTAAATTTGTAAAATAGTAAATTATAGCTGAATATGTTTAAACTTGAAATTTCTAACTGCTAAATTTATAAAGGTTTAGTTCATACGTGCAAATTATAAAACGTTTGAAAAAAAAGATTAAATTAATAGTTAAAAATTCGAATGACTTCCACTTTCAGCTTTCAAATCACGTTAAAAATTTTCAATGTCAATGCCCGTAAAAAATGGTTTCAAATCAGGAAATGATCTTAATTATAATTTTGTTCACAATTAAATTGTATGCTATATTTTATTACTAATCTTTATGAATAATTATAGTTCGAATTATGATGATTATAAAAAATATATGACCTACAAAAGTTTTGATGTTCTAAAAATGATTTGTTATTTATATTTACGATAGATTTTCAATATTTTAAAACATTCCAGAGTTTCCAAAATTCATACAAAATACGAAGTCACTTTTTCACTCCTGAAAAACAGAACTTTAGCCCCACTTTATACAAATGGAAAAGGGCTAACATTATTCTACTTGCATATTATCAACAATAATAACAAAATGTTTGAACAGTTTTGTTTGTGAACATTAATTGAGTATTACCTCACCCCAATTGAAAATTGGACAAAAAGTGAAACATTTTGGAACAAATCGCGACTTTCTAACTCTATTTTAAGAGAAAATTTCTAAAAAAAAATAATATTATTACTATAATTTGGTCCTTTATGTGTCAGAAACAACTTGCATTAAGAAAACCGCAAAAAAAAACATAATTAGCGCCAACAACTAGCACAACCGATTTTTTCACTTATGGGGTTTTCCGGGACCCTATAAACTATAATTACGGGAACGATATTCGAAAAGTAATATTTGATTCATATTTTATGGCTCATTGTGAAGAGAAATGTTGAGTTTCTATTCGATTCAGTTAATATTGACGATTCTGAATAAAATTTAAAAAAACGTCTTTTTTCTTAAAGAAAATGCGTTTTAAAATTCATGGGTCTCATAATATTTTTCAAAACTAGTTTTTGAGATATCAATTAAAATACCATGAAAAATATATTATTCAAATTTTAATCTTTTTTTCTTATGAGAAATACGTGTTAAACTTCATGGGGCTTGTGCCACCTCGAAATATAATTTTTTTCAAACAAAAAAATGGATTTATTTTTGTGTGGATTTGAACAAGTTTCCGGACCTTATTCATAACAATTTGAAAAAATATTTTTTAGACCACCCGCACCCTAATGTCCATGCTAAGTTTCTAGAATATTCTGGAAACTTAGCACGGACATGAACCACTTGGAAATGTGGCAAATGAGACATTAATAACACAGTACCACAAAATCTAAACCCTTGCAACACGCACCAGACTAGGTAGGTCTTATATTTTCGTGGTCGCTGAATGCGAATCCCTTGTCCGTTTGGTCCCATCAGGTCAGGGTCAAGGTTAGTTCAAGGTCAAACCTACCAAATTCATCGCTAACCAATCAAGTCAGGGTACCAATATGTTTTTGGGGGTCGCTAAATTCAAATACGTTGTCCGTTTGGTGCCATCAAAATTCGAATCCGTTGTCAAGGTCAGTTCAAGGTCAAACTTAAAAAATTCATCGGTAGCCAATTAACTTAGAGTACCTATAGATTTTCGGGGTCGATGAATTCAAATCCGTTGTTCGTTTGGTCTCATCAAGTCAGGGTCAATTCAAGGTCAAACTTACAAAATTCATTGCTAACCAAATAAGTCAGGGTACCTATAAGTTTTCGGGATCACTGAATTCGAATCCGTTGTGCGTTTGGTCCCATCAGGTCAGGGTCAAGGTCAATTCAAGGTCAAATCTACAAAATATATCGCTTACTAATTAAGTCAGGGTACCTATAGGTTTCCGGGGTCGCTGAATTAGAATCCGTTGTTAAGGTCAGTTCAAGGTCAAACCTAAAAAATTCATCGCTTTACAATTAAGTTAGGGTACCGATAGATTTTCGGGGTCGCTGAATTCAAATCCGTTGTCCGCTTGGTCCCATAAAGTCAGGGTCAAGGTCATCTCAAGGTCAAACCTACAAAATTAATCGCCAACCAAATAAGTCAGGGTACCTATGAGTTTTTGGGGTCGCTGAATCTAAATCCGTTGTCCGTTTGGTCCCATCGGATCAGGATCAAGGTCAATTCAAGATCAACCCTACAAAATTGATCGCTAACTAAATAAGTCAGGGTACCTCTAGGTTTTCGGGGTCGCTGAACTCGAATCCGTTATTGAGGTCAGTTCAAGGTCAAACTTAAAAAATTCATTGCGAACCAATCAAGCTAGGGTTCCTATCGAATTTCGGGGTCGCTGAATTCAAATCCGTTGTCTTTTTGGTCCCATCAAGTCAGCGTCAAGGTCAATTCAAGGTCAAACTTACAAAATTAATCGCCAACCAAATAAGTCAGGGTACCTATGAGTTTTCGGGGTCGCTGAATCCGAATCCGTTGTCCGTTTAGTCCCATCAGGTCAGGATCAAGGTCAGTTCAAGGTCGAAATTACAAAATTCATCACTAACCAATTAAGTCAGGGTACCACTAGGTTTTCAGGGTCGCTGAATTCGAATCCGTTGTTAAGGTCAGTTCAAGGTCAAATCTAAAAAATTCATCGCTATACAATTAAGTTAGGGTACCTATAGATTTTCTGGGTCGCTGAATCCAAATCCGTTTTTCGTTTGGTCCCATAAAGTCAGGATCAAGGTTAATTCAAGGTCAAACCTACAAAATTCTTTGCTAACTAAATAAGTCAGGGTGCCTATAGGTTTTCGGGCTCGTTGAATTCGAATCCGTTGTTCAGGTCAGTTCAAGGTCAAACCTAGAGAATTCACCGCTAACCGATTAGGTTAGGTTACCTATAGGTTTTCGGGGTCGCTGAATTCAAATCCGTTGTACGTTTGGCCCCATCATGTCAGGGTCAAGGTCAATTCAAGGTCAAACTCACAAAATTAATCGCTAACCAAATAAGTCAGGGTACCTACGAGTTTTCGGGATCGCTGAATCCGAATCCGTTGTCCGTTCGGTCCCATCAGGTCAGGGTCAATGTCAGTTCAAGGTCGAACTTAGAAAATGCATCGCTTACCAATTAAGTCAGGTTACCTATAGGTTTTCGGGATCGCTGAATACAAATCCGTTGTCCGTTTGATTTGACCTTGAATTGACCTTGACCCTTAACCTATGAGCCCAAACGGACAACGAATTTGAATTCAGCGACCCCGAAATTATAAGACCCACCTAGTCTGGTCCGTGTTGGAAGGAAGATTTTGTGGTCCTGTGTAATCGAACAATTTAAAAATAACATAAGGTTGTTTTCAAATAATGTTTTTAAATTCTCAACTTGAATCGGCTAAATTGCGAAAAGTTTATGATACATTTATTATGAAATTGTTGTAATTATTTGTTAATCAAGATACGTTTTTTATAAATTAAATTGAAATTTACTCGTTTTACATAAATATGAATTTTGAGTTGAGTAAATATAAGTGACTAATTTAAGCAAAACTAACTCACGTTTCAAAGTTCTAGAAGCAAGGCGGAAGTACAGTAAACATTCCGCTTTCGTTAGCGACAGAAACTTACGTGTATTTCTTTCGTCTTTTTGCGTCGGAGTGTAATTTCACGTTCACCGCAAAGATCGCTCCACCACCTTTTAATAAGCTAAAAACTTAGTCGCAAACTTCAATTTACCATAAAATTTAATATACGAAGTTGTTTATAAACAATTAATTTTATTAACATTAATTTTAATACTAGGGTAGTTGTAGGTCAAGGAAAACATGGAAATCAAGAAAAAGTAAGCGATTTGAAAAAAATCTTGCTATAAATAATATAATTATAAATAATAATAAATAATAATGATTTAATGGTACCTCTACATGATCCTGCAAAGAAGCAGGTACATGATCCTGCCTAGGAACCTAAACATGATCCTGCAAAGGCACCTATACATGATCCTGCAAAGAAACCTATACATTTATTTGAAAAATTAACTACTTGGTAGAAAATTAACTTTTTTCTTAAAAATGCATAGTGTAAGTTTGAAAATTCAACTGTGTTTTGCCAAATTCGTCTTTTCGGCTAGAATAGAAATCCTCTTTTCAGAAAATTCATTTTTTTGTGTTTTTTTGGTTAACATTTTTTGTGTCAAATAAATGTATTTTGTTAAAAAATCGTCTTTTCATGTACAAAATTTTTTCTTTTTTTTGAAAATGCTTTTTTCGGCTTTGGATTTGACTATTTTGTTAAAAATTTATCTGTATCGGTTCAATTCGACTGGCAGAAAATATCTTTCTTTTTTTTTAAATTAATTTTTGAAATTTAAAATGTAACTTTTCCATTTTTGGTTCAAATTTTCGAAATTGAAATTTCAATTATTTTGGTAGAAAAATCAACTTTTTGCGGTTAGGTGGGAAACACACTATAATTTGAGGGACATCATAATTTTTCATGCAAAACAAAATTTTCGAACAACTATTTACTTTTTAATTTTATTTGATAATTTGTTCGTAAGGTTATACACTTATGATTTTTTAAAGATTTTTAAGTAAATTCAAAACAATTTTTGAAGATTTAAGATATGTGGAGAAAGTATAATTTTATTTATTTGACAAGATTTTACCAAAGTTTTCGAAAAATTCGAGTGAGCTTAAAAGATATTTAAGACGTTCAGAAGCTTAGAAGAAAAGAAATATTTCATAAATTTTCGAAAGTCTTTCAAAGTTTAAAGATATTCTTAATCTCTTCAAAAAATAATTTTATATTAAAATGTCCATCTTCATGGAAAATGCTTATAAATATTTCGAAATAAATTTTACCATAAAATTTTACTTATGTTGGCAATTTTGATTTATAAAATTGGTGGAGGAATTTAAAAATAAAAAAAAACAGAAATTATGGAAAAAAACTTCGAATTTCTTAATTTACGTTAAGATTTTTAGGAAAAATGAAATTTTATAAGATTTCTGGCAAAATTTTAAATAATTTTTCTAAAATTAATTTCAAAAGAATGTTCAAACAAATTTTTGAAACTGTCGAAAATAAATTTGGAAGATTTTAATACAATTTTTTTAGTTTAAAAATATTTTCAAAGAAGTTTTGAAAAAATACCAATCATTTTAAAAAGAGATATAGAGTGTTTGAAAAAATTTCGAAAATGATTTGAAATGTGAAAAGATTCAAAGAAATTGAAAATAAAATATAGATTTTGAAGATGTCGAAAAAAATTAAACTGTTTGGTTGAAAATGAACTTTTTTGTTGAAAATTCATATTTTTGAGTAAAAAAATTCAACTATTCTGTAGAAAATTCGTTTATTTTGGAAGAAATTTGATAAATTTTGAAATATTTCCATAGAATTATAATTTTTCCATATTCCTAGGAAAATTTCAAATATATAAAAAAAAATTAATTTTGAAAAAGATTTTTCACATTGTCAACAAACAATCTGGAAGGTTTAAATGCAATTATTTTAGTTTTGAAATATTTTCAAAAAACCTTTGAACAAATTCCAATCATTGTAAAGAGATATATAGGAACTAAAAAAAAAAGTTTTAAATGAGTTAAAATTTGAAAAGAATTAGGAAAAATGTGAATCATTTTTAAAGATATGTAGAAGTTTCAAAAGAGTATTTGAAAAAATGAAGTTTTGAAAAAAAATTTAAATAATTTAACATTTGTAGAGGTTTCTAAACTTGTTAAAAACGATTCTGGAATATTTTAAGAAATTTTAGGAATAGTTATAGTCAGTTCAAACTTCTAATATTTCTGAATATCTCTGAGGTTAAATCGAATTTTTCCTAAAAGATTATAAAATCTTGTAAAATAAAAAAACCTTCATTAGACTTTTTCTGAATAAGGTTTTCGTCTTATCATTACTTATAATTAATTATAGTTTAAATAAACGTTAATAAATGAAAAATAAAACGTGTATGTTTTTTGTATATTTATTAGTCACACGCACACCATTTTCTGATATGAACAAATAGAAAACGCATCATTAACTGGTATTCCCTACATTATATGAGTAGTTCTAAATAAAATAATTAACAATCATGGTATTAAAATTTACAGTGGTAAAGAAAAGTTTTAAATTAATTTTTTTGGTCGTCCCGTTACAGTTCAACATCTTGAGTTGATTCAAACTGTGAAAGGTCCTATGAAGAAGGTGCCATTCATTCTAAAACATGAGAAAAAGAATTTTTGTTTTACAATTTTTCAAAATACAGTGGTATACTCTAATAAAAAGAGCACACAATTATTTCTACTTGAAATCAATTTTCAATTGAAACAATTTTTAATTCATAAACAATTTTTTACCCTATAAAGCGTGAAGAGATATTTTCTGGAATAAATTAAAAAATTAACAGGTGTTGAGAGGAATATTTTTCCTCAAGGATATGCAGAAATTTTTACAACAATTTACATTTGTTTCAACAATTTGTATTTGATTACATAATTTTTTTCTCTGTAAATCATAAAAAGTTATTCTTTTCTGCAATTAATAACACAATTTAAAATTATAGAATATTAAGAGCGATCAGAATACCCTTTTTTTTAATACCAATTTGTTTAAACAATCAAATTCGATACTTCTGAGCATAGTCCCTATGAAAAAGCACAAATAAGTGATTATTATTTGTTTAAATAATTGCATAGAATCTTGAACAAAAAAATAGCGACTGCGCGTTTTGAGAGCGCCTAAATGCTGAGGCCCGTCTACGGGTTTGCTCGTCTGGTCCTATTTCTACAGGGACCCTAATATGTACAGCTTACAAATATAATACTTCAACCAGAAACAGTTGAATTTTCTACAGGAAAAATTGAACTTTGAACAAAAAGAGGAATTCTTACCGATAAATTCAATAGTTACAGTTTCAACCAAAAGTGCAAATTTCAACCAGAAATTAGTTTTCTACCAATAAAGTGACATTCTCGGTTGAAAAACTAATTTTGAACAATAAAAACAAAATACAACAAATCGGTTAAATTTGCATGAAAACAGATGAACATTCAACAAGAAAAAATAAATTTTTAACCAAGGGAAACCGATGAAATCTTTTAAAATTAGTAAAAATATTTGGGAACCCCTTCGAATCTTGTTACAAATTTTGAATATGAAAAAAAAACATTAAACCAAATTTATAATTTTTTTTTATTTCATTATTGAAAAATTTATAATATAATTTAATCGAAAATAAGAACATCAAAAATAATTCAATTTAAATTCAATTTTTTGTTCAGATAGTTAAACTTTTGTCCAAGTAGTTGAATTTTAAATCAAAAACACTCAAATTAATCTACAAAAAACCGAACAAAATTAATTTCTATAAAATCACTCCAAATTTCAAGTATGTAGCTGATGTTGTAATCAATAAAGACGAATTCTCAATAAAAATGTAACAGTTAATAATTATATCAAAAAAGATTTTCATTTGAAATTAAGAACAGTTGAATTCAACCAAAAAAGTCAAATATGCAAAAAACTGTTAAATCCTTAACCAAAAGAAATTAATTTTAACCAAACAGTTGTCATTGTTATCCAAGAAAAAAATGCTTTTTCTACCACAATAGATAAATTTTCAAAACGAAAAGATGAATTTTCAACGACAAAAAATGGAGCAGTGATATATTTAATTAGAAAAAATTAATTAACTAAAGAGATTCAATATCAAATACAATTATGAATCTTAGAATAATGAATTTTCGACAAAAGATTTCTATATATTCAATCCCACAGATGTTCGTTTAACGAAAAAGATAAACTTTCTAAAAGTGGTATAGCTAACTTTTCAACCAAAGAGATGAATCTTCAACCGAAGAAATTAATTTTTGACAATGTAGTTCAACGTTCAACCAAGTAGCTAAATGTTTGAAACAAAAAATGAATTTTAAACCAAAAAATGCATTTTTAAAGAAATGATTAAAGTTTCAACCAGATAGTAGAAATTTCAACCAAACTTTTATTTTTATTCGAGGCAAATCATTTTTACAAAGCTTGCTATGAAATTTCAGTTTTCTATCATCATTTCAACATTTTCAAAAATTCGTTTTTTTCTTGACTTTGTTCAAACAATCAGAAGAAAGTGTTTTTAAATTGAAGACAGGCTACATCACGTTTAAAATGTCACAATCTAACATTCTTATTGTTTGAATAGAGTCAACAATGTCACACCATCGCGTCGTTTTATTACATTTTTCTATCTTCACGTTTTCCATTTTTACAACATTTTCTCAAATATTGTACACAGTCCTGAATAATTTTTCTAAAGAAGCAATTAGTTTTCTACTACTGAATTAAGAAATGTCTCGACTACTCGAATTATTAATTTTCTACTAGCTTTTAGTGCCTCACTTTTCGCCAATTGAATCTGCAAATTTGACTAGAAATACTTTAAATTTCATCCATATTGAATAAGAGAGCAAAAAAGCAATAAGTCTAATTTGTTTTAAATCTCTGGCACAATGTCAAACATTTTACTTTTGTGGAATTCTTTCGTACGGTCTCGAGCGGTCCCTGAGGAAAATTCAAAGAAATTTCCAGGTTTTTCCATGCAAACAAAATTTGAGGACTTTTCCAGGTTTCCAAGGATTTCCAGGACGCTAGACATCCTGAGAAAAACGTAAATGTTCTTGATAATATGGGTAAAAGAGGAATTTTTTGAAAAAGGGGAAAAGATGAAAATAGTGGAAAAAGTGTGAAGTCTATATTCACTTGCTTTACTTGTAAAATCTTTAGTTATAATTTGTTTGAAGCATACAGAAAAGTTGTTAAAAATATTTTCCTCGTATGGCACAACACGTTAGAATAGATTGCAAATAAGTAATATTTAAACAATGATGGGAAATTTGGATCTCATATTACATATTTTCAAACTAAAGATCTTTCTAATTGGAATGTTTATACATATATTCTTAAAAAGTGTACCATTTGGCTGTTTTTTAAAATTTTAGGTTTTGTAGATATATGATGACTTTTCGACAAAGTTGAATTCTCCAACAAAACAGATGACTTTTTAGTAAAATAGTTCAAATGATAACCAAATTATTAATTTGTTGTTCTACTAAGGTACAATTTTAACTAAAATAATGAATCTTCAACAACAAGAAAATGGATTTTTGAGAAAAAAGTTGAACTTTCAACCAGATAATGGAATTTTTGATAAAAAAAAGATTAAATCTCATTCAATAAAAATGTTGAAAAAGTGTTTTTAAAGATCCCTTACCTGCTTGCAACTCAAAATTAGCAACTAATTACACACCAAAAATTGTATAAAGATAATCTAACGTATGTAACACCAATACCTAAACCACTAGGGCTTGTTACAGGAAACCCAGCACATTTTCATTATGTACCAATCCTTGAAATACTAAAAGGAACCTTCAAAGATAAATTAGCTAATATAAACTTAAAGGTTGACAGGAATGATACCGACGAGTTAAAAGATTTTCCGATGGATTACGATTTAAATCCAATGAATTCTGCTAATAATTCAAATTGAATTCTAGCAATTCAAACTAAATACTAGAAAATTAAAATTGAATGCTAGTAATTCAAATTTAATTCTAACAATTGAAATTAAATTCTAAACAATAATAATAAATTCTAAATAATATTAATGAATTCTAACCATCCATGGTATTCAAATTGAAATCTAACAAAACATGATGAAATTGAGCAATTCACATAAAAATGCATGGGCATCCATTTCCATTGAAATTGAAATTGAATGCTAGAATTTAGTTATAGCAATTAAAATTAAATTCAACAAATTAAAATTGAATGCTAGAATTGAATTCTAGCAACTAAATCAAATTCTAGAAATTAAAATTGAATGCTTGTAATTCAAATTGAATTCTGGCAACACAAATTAAATTCTGAAAATTCAAATTGAATGCTAGTAATTCAAATTGAATTTGGCAATTAAAATAAGATTATAGAAATTAAAATCTAATTATATAATTGAATTCTAGCAATTAAAATTAAACTGAATGCGAGTAGGTAAAATTGAATTAACGCACTACAAATTGAATACTAGAAATTAAAATTGAATGCTAATAATTGAAATTGAATTCTAGAAATTTGAAATTAAATTCTAGAAGTGAAAATTGAATGCTACAATTGAATTCTAGCAATTAAAATTAAATTCTATGAATTAAAATTGAATGTTAGTAGTTCAAATTAAATTCTAGCAATAAAAATTAAATACTAGAAATTAAAATTGAATGCTAGTAATTCAAGATGAATTCTAGCAATTTAAATGAAATTCTAACCAATAATAATAAATTCTAACCACCCATAGTATTTCAAATTGAAATCGAACAAATCATGATGGATTTTAGCAATTCACATTAAAATCCATTGACTTAAATGGTATACTATCAATTCACCCCGAAAACGAATAATTTAAATTAAATTCTAGCAATGAAAATTGAATTATATAAATTTAAATTGAATGCAAGAAATTAATTCTAGCAATTAAAATTAATTCTATAAATTAAAATTGAATGCTAGTAATTCAAATTGAATTCTAGCAATACAAATTAAATACTAGAAAGCAAAATTGAATTATAGCAATTCAAATTAAATTCTAGAAATTAAAATTGAATGCTTGTCATTCAAATTGTATTCTATAAATTAAAATTAAATTCTAGATATTAAAATTGAATGCTAGTTATTCAAAATGAATTCTATAAATTAAAATTAAATTATAGAAATCACACTTGAATGCTAGTACTTCAAATTGAATTCTTGTAATTTAAATTAAATTCTAAAAAATAATAATGAATTCTAACCAACCATAGTATTTCAAATTGAATTCTAACAAATGATGATGAATTTGAGCAATTCACATTAAAATCCATTGACTTAAATGGTATACTACCAATTCACTCTGAAATCGAATAATTTAAATAGAATTCTAGCAATTAAAATTGAATTCTATAAATTCAAATTGAATCCAACGGCTCAATTCTAGAAATTAAAATTGAATGCTAGTAATTCAAATTAAATTCTAGTAATTCAAATTAAATTCTAGAAATTAAAATTAAATTCTAGTAATTCAAATTGAATTCTAGGAATTTAAACTAAATTCTAGAAATTAACATTGAATACTTGTCATTCAGATTGTATTGTGTAAATTAAAATTAAATTCTAGAAATTAAAATGGAATACTAGAATTGAATGCTAACAATTAAAATCAAATTATATAAATTAAAATCGAATGCTAGAATTGAATTATAGCAATTAAAGATAAATTCTAGAAAATGAAATTGAATGCTAGTAGTAATTCAAATTGAATTTTAGCAATTACAATTAAATCCTATAAATTAAAATTAAATACTATAATTGAATTCCAGAAATTAAAATTAAATTCTAGAAATTAAAATTGAATTCTAGTAACTAAAATTGAATTCTAGCAATTGAAATTAAATTCTTCAAATTAAAATTGAATGTTAGCAATTCAAATTGAATTCTAGCAATTTAAATTACATTCTGACCAATAACAATAAATTCTGTCCAACCAATAGCATTTAAAATTGAAGTCAAAATGGCGGATCCAATATGGCGACCAAATTTTTGAAAAGTGGAATTGATTGGCCGATTTCAATGAAAGTTATTACTAAAAGATGTTTTAGGTCGCTTTAGTGTGATTTTCCTTATTATATCGTCTAAAAAATACCTTTGAGGAAAAAAGTAGTATATAAAGGAACTTACGAGTAGTGATTGAAGCAGTCCATGTGAGCCAATCATGGAATGTCCCATTACTGTAATAGAGCCAGAAATCATATTTAGTGCCCGGAAGTCCATCCCGGAAGTGGATGACGTCCCCAATGTCTACGGCAGCAATGGTTGTATTAGGAGGTGGATAACCAACTCCTGGGCTATAATCCAATCTGTACCATGACCCGCCCTGGCTCA
Organism: Andricus grossulariae; assembly: GCA_011634705.1. Lineage (NCBI taxonomy): Eukaryota > Metazoa > Arthropoda > Insecta > Hymenoptera > Cynipidae > Andricus > Andricus grossulariae. The sequence goes on along the minus strand of JAABKJ010075445.1, from coordinate 69,050,090 downwards.
AATTGCCCGGGATTTCAATAGCCAGATCTGCTGAATAAGTAACCTGGAAATAAAGCAGAACTTTTAATTCCGGTTATCGATTGGTCGATCCAATTCTGCACTAATCATACAAATGAGGACTGATGGAGATCGATCCAAAATTTATATCGTTTGTCTTACAAACTAAAATATAATTTTTCTTACAATTTAAATAAAATCCTAAAATCACTAGCATCATTAATTAGTATAGTTTTTCGATTTGAGCGGAAAATCATTTCTAATTCAATTTCCTTTTCCTTATATTAGAATACGCATGGCGCCATTTTCGATTATTTCTCGAACCATCTCGAAATTACTCGAAACAATTTGAAACTATTGTTGTCCGGAGATTTAAAATTTTACTATTCGAGTTAGAGATTCATCATTTTAGTTAAAAACTCATATTTTTTTGGAAATTGATCTTTTTTAATTGAAAATTCAACTATGTACTCAGCAAAAAGTTGAATTTCTTTATAAAAAATAATTTTTTTTTGTTGAAGATTCATCTCTTCGGTTGAAAATTTAACTATTTTGTTGAAAATTGGCGTTTTTTTTTGTTTAAAAATAATTTTTTTCACTCTAAATGTATTTTTTCCATTTTTGGTTCAAAACTAATTTTTTGTAGTTTAAAAATCGTCTTTTTCGGTAGAAAACTTATTTTCTTAGCTTGAAATTTACTCTTTTTTTGTTGTTAAAAATACAACTATTTGGTTGAAAATAAACTTTTTTGTTGAAAATTGAACTTTTTTAAAGAAAATTCATGTTTTGGCTTGAAATTTCAACAACTTGGATTTTTGTTTTGTTTTAAAATCTATTTATTTTGGTAGAAATTTTGGTTGAAAACTGTTTTGTAAAAGTTTTTTTTTTGGGGTTGAAAATTCCATTTATTATGGTCTGAAATTAACTTTTCGTTGAAAAGTCATATTTTGGTGTTAAAAATTCAAGTGAAATCTTTCTTGGTTGCTAATTTAACTATTTTTGTTGTTTTTGAAAATTTGTTTTTTGGTTAAAAATGCATCTGTCTTAGTAGAAATTTCATCTTTTTTGGATAAAAATGCAACTGTTTGGTTCAAAATTAATCTTCTTTGGTTGAGGATTCAACTATTCGGTTAAAAATTCCGCTTTTTTGGTTGAACTGAACTGTTTTTTATTGAAAATGAAATTTTTTTCGATTAAAATATCTACCATTAAATTATTCGTTGTAAATTCAACTTTTTTGGTCGAAAATTGAACTGCTTGGTTGAAGGTTAAACCACTTTGTTAAAAAATCATTTTTTTCTGGAAGATTTAGCATTTTAATTAAAAATTCATCTCTGGTTGAATTTTTTAAAATTAATTTCATTAACTAGCAATGAAAATTAACTTTTTAAACTAAAAATGTAAATATTGCAGTTAAAGATTCATAATTTTAATTGAAAATTCGCTCTCTTGTTTGAAAATGTTTTTTTTTAATTCATGTTTTTAACTGAAAATTTAACTTGTAGTTGAAGATTCATAATTTTAGTTGAAAATTCACCTTTTTCTGTAAAAGTTCAACTATTTTGTAAAAATTGATATTTTTTAACTAAAAATTCAACTACTTAGGTAGTTATTAGTAAACTAATTTGTTAAAAAATCGTCTCGTTTGCCTTAAAGTTGAATAATTTGGTTGTAAATGGAACTGTTTTCATAAAAATGAATTGTTTCTTGGCGCGAAATTCAAGTATAATTGAACCCAGTAGATTTGGTTAAAAAATTTATCTTTATTGATTAAAAAGTAACTTTTTGGTTGAAAATTCATATTTTCTGGTTTAAAAGTGAACTGTTTTCTAAAAAATTCGAATTTTTCGCCTAAATATTCAACTATATGTGTTTGATAATGCGACTGTTTTTGGTTGAAGTTTAATCTTTTTGGTTCAAAATTAAACTTTTTTATTGAACATTCGTCTATTTGGACAGGAAGCTCATCTTTGTAGATTCAACATTTTTTTGAAACTTCAAATGTCTCTTAATCTCTTTTATTTAAAAATTCGGCGATATGGGTGAAATTCATATTTTTGGGGTGAAAGTTCGACAATTTTTATAAACATGGAACTATTTCATTGAAAATTTAATTCATTTGTTGAAGATATAATTATTTGGTTAAAACGTCATTTTTCTGGTAAAAAAATTCATCTTTTCGGATTGAAAATTGATTCTTAATAGTAAAAAAGTAATATTTGTTGGTTGAAATAAATAAATTATGAATATAAACAAAATGCATCTTAAATTGTTTTATTCCGTTCATAAAAGATTCTAAGATAAAAATGTTGCAAATTCAGGGAAAAATTTAAATTGTTATTTGATTGAGCAAAACGCTTTGATCCACTTTCGAATGAAAATCTGGCACCTTGTGTTTCAACCCACAAAATTCACATCCGGAAAAAAATGTTTTTAAATAAATATTTGTATGTAAAAAAGCATAATACAATTTAGCAATTATTATCAAGGAAGAGTGAGCGGAAATGAGTGACGTCCTTCCGGTACATCGGCTGAGAAATGCTTATCGCGATGAAATGAAAATAAGGCTTATCGAGTTCGATCAAGCGAGTCCAATTGGGGATAATCGTTGCCGGATGAATAGCAAGTTTAGCAAAAAGAATAGTCCTGTAGATATAATCCCTGAGGTAGGTATTATCGTTAAACTCCATTACGATATCAATCGTATCGGTGGTATCGATCGTTACTCGAGTAAATGTGGACAGACACTATCTGAGAAAGGATCAGTGATCTTTAGGATCATAGATCGATTTCTTAGCCCATTATGGCCTGCTGATACCGATCTGTCTAAAAGTTCACCTTTGTTTACCACTTATCATGGTAAACGCGTTAGTGTAGAGTGGGGTATGGTGTCAGGCTTTGAATGAAATGTCCTTTAAATTATAACTGAAATGTGATTTTGATATCTGTATTTTTTGGTTGAGAAGCTCACGCTATCAGGTTACATATGTCATTACTTAAATCCGGGTTTTAACGTCATTATTTGATAATTAATTCGTTTGTCTCGCATTTCGATCAGCGTACCCCATACCATGGGGCATGGTGTCCGTCATCTTAATGCCCGTTTATTTCATGAATATGAACGTTGTAGAATAAAAAGCGTACAATATAATAATTCTTGAAAGTATAATGTAATACATAAACTTTCAAATGAAAAAGGTAAATTTTTGACCAAAAATAAAATAGTTACAGTTTTAGTTGAAGAAATGAGTTTTCAGCCCAAAAAAATCATTTTCAACAAAATAGTTAAATTTTCAACCATAATAAATTATTTTTAACCAAGAAGAATTTTTAACATTAGTAGCGTCATTTTCAACCAAAGAAATTAATTTTCAACCAAAAAGATAAATAAGTCACCATGGTGACTTATTTATCTTTTTGCTTGAAGAGATAAATATTTTACCGAGAGACGATTTTCAATAAAATACATGAATTTTCAACCAAATAGTTGAAATTTCAACCAAACATGCAATAGTTGAAACTAAGTTAAAAAAATTAATTTTGAACAAACAAAAAGAATTTCCAACAAACTAGTGAAATTTTCTATCAAAACAAAGGATTTGAAACTAAAATGCTAAATAATCAATTAAAAATATGAATTTTTAACAAAGTAGTTCGACTTTCAACTAAGAAAGATGAATTCTCAACGAAAAATGTAATAGTTGATATTTCAACCCAAAAAGTTTCAATTTTAAATCAATAACAGTTAAATTTAACCAAAAAAGGTCAATTTTCTACAAAATAGTTGAGGTTTAAAACTGAAAATATGAATTTTCAACCAAAAAGTTAACGTTTAACTAAAATGGTTGACTTTTCCACCCAAAAATACGAATTTTCAATAAAAAAGTTGAAGTTTCAACAAAAAAATAAATAAATTTTTGTCAAAATAGTTGAATTTTCAACAAAATAATCATATAAACTTCAACTAAAGGTTATCGAAAATGTCTAAACTCTTTTAGGTTTTCCCTGGTATTCTCTGCCCAGTTTTAAATTCCCTGCACTCAGAAAAATGTTTGTTTGAATCAAACAAATTCTTTCTCTAATATAGGCTCAAACAAATATTTTACTGAATTAAACAAATATTTGTTATATTGAAATAAGATTTACTTAATTCAAAAACACTATTGTTGAACTCAAACAAATTTTCATTTGAATCAAACAAATTCTATCTTTGATATACGGTCCAACAAATGTTTGTTTTATTCAAAGAATCATTTTTCTGAATGTGATTTTCCAGAATTCCCTGACCTCCAGCAACCCTGATTTTGTATAGATGAGGTGCGCCAAATAAACCTTCACCAATTTTATTTTTCAACATAATTTCATGAAGATATTATTTTATATACAAAGCATCAGTATGACGTGGTACAAAGGAATGAAATGAATTTCACCGCATGACAAACAATAATAATTGTCGTACACTGTAAGTACCCACGCGGTTGTTAACACGTTACACAATGGGTTTTAACTCAGATACAGCTGCTGACGTGCTTGCTGCAGATTATAGGATCAAAATTAGCATTCTCATCAGAAGAAAGTGGAATTGTGTCGTTAATATGACAATTGGTGTTTTCACCTACGTCGCAATTTATTTTCACTCTTTCTCCAGAGATCATGAAAGGGAATGTTTTCACCAGAGATCAAAAGCAAAGTACTTATGCTCCCCTCGAGCCGACAATTCACAGAGTTTTGTCGGAAATAACAAGCTCACATAAAACGATAAAGCTCTTCTTCATAAATTCCCGCACTTTTTTAGACCATATTTACAATTCCAGGTCTAGGATCGGCAAGAAGGCAAATATCGCATCAAATTTTGAAAGATAAGGGAAAAAAACAGTGTGTGGCAGTGGGGCCATACGGCAGAAGTGAAACTTTGATGGATTAACTTTGAAATTTTTCGTGAGGAATCATCATGAGTTTTGAGGAGATCGCATAGTAAGAGAATGCAAAGAGAGAGAGATCATATACATGCTTTGGTTAGTGTAGCAGTAGTGGGGATATCTAAGAGGAGTCTTTAGAGCAATTGCGAATCACCGCACAAAAGGGAGACGCGAATAGAGAGAGAAGGTATAGACTATGGAAAGTATACTTGTCAGAGAGACAGAGAGATATCCGTTCGTGCGGTCGGTCGTTTTTTTTTAATTCACTCCCGTCCCAAAAGAAGTTTCACTTCAAAAAGGTTTTTTAAGTGGAATGACGGTTTTTGATCTGGTAGTCCAAAGCAAATTGGTTATAGTCTTTAGCTGTGAAAAAATTCCTCTCTGGCTCAGCTGGGATTCGAACCCAGGTCTATAGATTGACGGTCTGGTGCACCAGAGCATACAAACAGGCGAATTTTGTAAAATGTAGTTGAATTATCAGCCAGAAAATTTGAATTTTCAAAGAAAAGGTAATTTTCAAGAAAAAAGCTAAATTTTCAACCAAATAGTTAAATTTAAAAAAGTAATACTAATTTTTAACAAAATAGTGGAATTTCCAAAGAAAAAGACGAATTTTTTAGAATACAGTTGGATTTTCCAACAAAAAAATTAATTTTCAACCAAGAAACAGTAATTTTCAATCCTAATAACGAATTTGATATCCAGAAAGATAAATGTTCAACAGAACAGTTGAGTTTTTTTACCAAAAAAGATGACTTTTGAACAACTCAATCCAGCAGTTGAATTCATCAAAAAAAGATGCATTTTTAACAAAATAGTTGATTCCTCAGCCGAAAGGATAAATTTTCCAGAAACAAGATTAATTTTCTACAAGAAAGACAAATTTTTAAGCTAAAAAGACGGATTTTTTAGAAAACAGTTGAAATATCGGCCTGAAAAGTTGAAATTTCATAAAATGTGACCGTTCGCGAAGAAAGGGACCAAATGCGGAAAAAATCGATTTTCATTTTCTTACGCCAATTGATAGTTTCTGAGTTACTCTTTCATTTCCAATAATCAGTTAGTTGAAAATGTATGTAATTTGTTGAAAATTTGTATTTTTTGGTTGAAAATTGAACTATCTGATTAAAAATTTATATATTTTGTTGCAAATTTGTATTTTAAGGTAGCAAATCAATTTTTTTGGTTAAAAATGCAGTGTATGGTTCAAAATTAATTTATTTTAATTAAGTCTTCAAGTATTTTGTTGAAAATTCGTCTTTTTTATTATATTCAACTTGTTTACTTAACATTAAAATCTGTTGTGATTTAAATATCAACTATTACATTTTTTGTTGAAAATTTCTCTCTTTGGATTGAAAATTCAACTACTTGGTTGTAAGTTGAACTATTTTGTTAAAAAATAATATTTTTGGTTAAAGATTCATCACTTTAGTTTAAAATTCTTCCCTTTATTTGAAAACTGTACTATTTTGTTGAAAATTCTCCTTTTGTTGTTTTAAAATTAAAGGTTTTAACTAAAAATGTGTAACTATTCCACTGTTTGTTGAAAATTTATTTGTTTTAGAAGAAAATCCAACTATTTGGTTGAAAATTCATGTATTTTGTCGAAAATTTGTGTTTTTAGTACACAATTAATCCTCTTGATTTAAAATTTAACTATATGTATTTTGTGAACAATTAGTATTTTTTGGTAGAAAATTATTTTTTTTTAATTGAAAATATAACGGTACGGTTGAAAATTAATCTGTTTTAGTTAAGGATTCAACTATTTTTTTGGAAAATTCGTCTTTTTTGGTTGTATTCAATTTTTTTAAATTTAAAATAGTGTAATCGTTAAAAAAATGTGTAAAATAGTGTTAATAGTGTGGTGAGTCCGAAGCCTGTAAACCAAACACGAATGGAATGTCACCCAGGATTGTAAATTTTTGTTATCTTATTGATAACAGAATACAAAATGACACCAAATGCTTTATGGTCACTTCCGATATTCGCATCTAAGATTTAGAAACTGCTGATAAGAGAATGAATAATTTCTATTCAAAATAAATTATCTTTCTTTTCTTTTATTTAATAATTTCTGTCAATCACGACTATGCATTTCTATAGCAATACGAAAATATTTTTTGATTAACAGAAGTAGATATTAAAAATAGAAAATGGAAACTACAATATTGAGGAAGTTGTTTCAAATTTATGAGTCTAGGCTTAAAATTATCTTCTGGGAATTGAAAGTTCTTTGGAGTTTCTTGAAAAGTATACGAAATATTTTATATAATGTTACTAACGTTCTTTTGAATTTAAATGAATTTAAAAAAATTCGATAAAATTTTTAAGAATTCTACGTGAATTTCAGCAAATTCAGGATGAATTCATAAGACTTCAAAAGAATTGAAATTAATTGTAAAAAAATTTAAAAATCCATAAAAACTCCATTGATTTCAGTAAAATTGAAGTGAATTTAGAGGAATCTTAAAGTAACTTCATACAAATTAAACGTGAATTTTAAAAAATCAAGTGAATTGAAAATACTTTAAAAATCTGAAAAAATGAGTTGAATTCAGTAATTTTGAAATGAGTTTAGGGAAATTCAAGGGAATTCTAAAGAATCTAATGCAATTCCTAAGAATTCAAGTAAGTTTAAAAGACTAATGATGAATTAAATAGAAACTTTAAAAAAACTGAAGAGAATTACAAATTAATTTAAATGAATTGCAAAAAATATTTTTAAATCTCTTGAAAATTTTCAAACCTTACGCAAACCCTTACTTCTCATGGATAAATTCATTAAAATATTATAAAATTCCATTGGAATTTTTTTTAAACACTGAAAATAATTTAAATCCTATGAAATTTCTTAAATTGCTTGAAAATGCGTTAGAATCTTTTAAAATACCTCAAAATATTTCACACCCTTTGAAATCCTTTCAAAATATTAAAAAAAAAAAAAGAAAATTCCTTAGAATATTCTTAAATTCCCATGGGAAATCCTTCTAAGTTCTAAAAATACTTAAAAATACTTAAAGCTCTTGAAAATTCCTTAGAATTTTAAAAAATACACTTAAATCTTTAAAATCTTTTGGAATCCCTTCAAATTACTCAAATCTATCAAAAATTCCTTGGAATCATTAAAAATATCCTTAAATATTTACAATCTTTTGAAATCCCTTGAAACTTTTTAAAGCTTTTGAGTCTTGAAAATTCCTCGGAATTTTTTAAGTACCCTAAAGTTTTTAAAATTCTTTGGAATACCTTCAAATTATTTAAATCTATTCAAAGTTCCTTGAAATATTTTAAAATATGTTAGAATATTTCAAATCCTTTGAAATCTATCGAAACTTCTTAAAGCTCTCGAAAATTTCTTGGAATTTTTAAAAATACCCTAAAAACTTTAAAATGTATTGGAATCTCTTCAAATTATTAAAATCTATTTGAACTTTCTTTGATTCTTGAAAAATACCCTAATATATTTCAAATTCTTTGAAACCTTTTGACATACCTTGAAACTTTTTAAAGCTCTTGAAAATTCCATGTAAGTTGTTAAAATACCCTAAAATCCTTCAGAATACCTTTGAAATTTCTGAAAACTATTAAAAATTCCTTGGAATCATTTAAATAGCCTAAAATATTTTAAATCTCTTGTAAATCTCTTGTAAATTTTAAAAATACTCTAAAATCCTTCAGAATACCTTGAAATTTCTGAAAACTATCAAAAATTCCTTAGAACTTTTAAAAATAGCCTAAAATATTTAAAATCCTTTTCAATCTTTTGAAATCTCTTGAAAATTTCTTGTAAATTTTAAAAATACTCTAAAATCCTTCAGAATACCTTGAAATTTCTGAAAACTATCAAAAATTCCTTAGATAAAACTTTATTTCCATTAGATTACGCTATTGCGTATTACGGGTATTGCGCTACTGCTCATACGCCCAGCAGAACTGTTATCAAAATTTATCGGTAAACTAACATGCATTTCCACACACTTTAGTAAGTTACAATACATATTCATAAATTTGAATGAATTTCCATATATTTTATAATTGTCAAAAATTTACACAAAATTCATAAATTTCCATAAATTAATAAATTTCTACAATTTCAATTAATTTCTAAAATTTACATAAATTTATGAAAACTTCTTAAGTTCATGGAGATTCGTGAAATTAATGGAAATTTATGAAAGTGTATGATAATATACCAGTGACTTATTATAACAATTCTGCTGTACATATGCGCGATAGCAATTGCTTTGTTTTTGGTTCATATTTCAGCGGTAAGTTACTACCATTATCAGACTAACTTACCCCATGTACCAACTTCAGAAAAATTGTTTACAAAAGCTATAAACCATTTTGAAAAATTAAGAAAGTAGAATTTTTCGAAATCAGCACAACCGCTTTCAATGGTTTAAATATATGCTGTATAGGTTATCAATTACATTTTTGTAGCAACAGAGCTGCATTTTTTCGGTTATATATTTATATCGAAGGGAACAACAAATGGTTTTGGGGCAAGATGAAAAGATTACTTCATGGGTAACAAAAATGAATGAAAAATGGTGGCCCCTTATATTTGTATAAATCCATGAGAATGGAGGCCAACTTCATTTTTAGTGAATACACATTTTTTAAGGAGTAAGCTACCCTTGCACATCACCTACTGTCGAGACATGGAAAAGACAGGTTTACAGGTTCATATGGACACCTGAAGTAATAAAAATGGCAAGTTTGATTTTCGATATCCAAAAATAAACAAACGCCAAAAAACGTTCTTTCATTATCCCCCGAGTTATAGGTTGGGTGACAGTTTGGGCCTATCCTTAAACACGACCCTCACTGTATGCACACGTAAAGTATTCAAAATTATATGTTTGATTTTCGATTTGTTCACATTGAAAAAGGCCAAAATCTTTTTTTTTTATTCTCCAAATTATCGGCTGGATGAAGTATGTCTCCGAATCCCATGGTTCCACCATGGGAAATTTCAAAATGCATTGAAAAAAAGTTTTAGGTCAATTTTATGGTAAATGGTGTCAATTATATGGCTGTAAGTTGGTCCGACTTCAAGCCAACTATTTTACCCTGGATGCGAATTTTTATCGTCAGGCTTAACTTTGTCGAAGGTCGGTCGAGATACCGAAATGATAAATATCGACCAATTTCGTTTGTCGACCATTGTTCCAACTTTTTTTTAAAGGTTCCTTAAGTGTACGGGTCCGAACCCGGACCCTTTAATTTCTGAAGGGTCTGGGTCCGGACCATTTAAATTCTTAGGAGTTTGGGTCCGAACCCGGACCCTTTAAATTCTTATGGGTCCGGGTCCGGACCGGACCCTTGAAGAACCCGTTAATATCGGGTCCAACCAAAAAGGTTCCTTGAATTATATTTGAGAAATTGACATGGGCGATTTGAGAGAGAGAGAGAGTTTAGTTTGAGGTATTGAAATTATTGAGTTAATTTCGGATTGCGCAAAAGATTTCGCCGGGAACTTAGGAAGCGCAGAAAAGTGGTACTTCGCATTATTCTGCGCAGTCAAGTTACGTGGTATTTGTAGCTGCGCATCCGAATTAAATGACAAATATGACTGCGCAGTGAGGTTTCACGGCATTTACAGCTGCGCAATGCAGTTACATGGAACTTACAGATGCGTAGAATAGTTCAAGGCACTTATGACTGCGAAGTAAGGTTGAGGTTGCTCTTTTATGAGCAGTAGAGTTGCATATCACTTACATCTACGCTGTAGAGTTCTATGGAAGTTAGCGATGCGCAGTACAGTCACACGACAGCTATTACTGCGCAGTAAGGTCAGAGGATACATATAGATGCGCAGTGCAGTTACGTATCACTTGTATCTTTGTACGACAGTTACATGCCATTTCCGGACGTGCGCTACTTTTAGATTCGCAGTAGAGTTACATAGCACTTATGTCTGAGCAGTAGAGTTCTATGAAACTTACTCATGTGCATAACACTGACATCTGCGCAGTAGGGTTAAATGGCACTTACAAATGGGTAGTGCAGTTGCACGGCACCAATGGTTGCGCAGTAAGGTTAGGCGGTACTCAGCGATGCGCATTACAGTAACATGATTCTCATATGTGCAGTAGTGTTCTAAGACACGGGGGGTGGTGCGCAGTACTCTTACAATGCATTCATGGCTGCGCAGTAAGGTTAGGGGGTATTGATAGATGTGCATTCTTGGAAATAATGGATTTCGCTGAATTATCGCAATTCGCGGGATTCACGGCATTCTTAGAACTCGTGGAATTTATGAAATTATTAGAATTCACGGACTTCATGAAATTAAGGGAATTCATGAAATTATTAGAATTCACGGAATTCATGAAATTCAAAGAATTTACGCAATTCTCGGAATTTATGGAATTCACGGAAATCATTGAACTCACGAAATGCATTTACGGAATTCACTCAATTCATGATGTTGACTGATTTCATGGAATTCACTGAATTCATAAATTTCATGAATTTAATGAATTTCGTGAATTCTGTAAGTTCCATGAATTGTGTGAATTCTATGAATGCTGTGGATTCCGCTAATTCAGTGAAATACATGAATGCGATGAATGCGCGTCTATGAGTACCACCCAATCCTACTGCGCAACAATATATTCCTTGCAACTGTACTGCGCACCCGTGAATGTTATAGAACTGCATAGATCACTTTTAATTTTAAATTCAACTATTAAATTGTTCATTAAAAATTAAAGTGCTTGGTTAAAAGTGGAACTACATTACTGAAAATTCATTTCATTGGTAGAAGATTTAACAATTTTCTTATAAATGTGTTAAAAATTAATTTTATCAGTTGAAGATCCATCTCCATGGTTAGAAATTGAGTTATTTTTATGAAATTTGTTTGTTTGTTGAAAATTGATGTTTTCAACTGCAAACCTAACGATTACATTTTTGGTTGCAAATTTTTTAGTTTCAAATTCAACACTTGTGTTGAAAATTCATCTTTTTGGTTTAAAAAATCAATTTTTGTTTCTGAAAAATTCGTCTTTTGAGGTTGAAACTTCTATTATTTTCTGGTTGAAAAAGCCGAAAATGCGTATTTTTCAATAGAAAATTCAATCATTTGGTTAAAAATTAAATTTTCTTGTTGAAAATTCATTATTTTGGTTGAAAATTCAACCATTTGGTTAAAAGTTGAACTATTTGTTTGAAATGTTAACAATTTGGTCGAAATTTTAGCTGTTTCGTGGAAAGAGACTTTTTTAATGAAAAAAAATAACATATTGTTGGGTTCATCTGTCTTGTAGATAATTAATGTTTTTTTCACTTCAAAATCCTTATAAGTCTTATTTGTCAGAATAGCAATTATCTTTGTGGAAAATTAATCTTTTTGCTGAAAATTTAACTATTTGTTGTTTTTTCGGTTAAAAATTCAACTGTTTTCTTAAACCTTCGACTTTTTAGCTTGAAAACTAAACTATTTTGTTTAAAGTTCGTCTTTTTTATTTGATAACTGGTCAAAAATCCTTTTTTTAATACATTTTTTAAACTGAAAATGTAACTATTCCATTTGTTGAAAATTCGTGTATTTCATTGAAATATCGTATTTTTGAGTAAAAAATTACTTCTTGGCGGAAAACCCATCCCTTTTGTTACAAATGCAACGGCTTGGTTGAAAATTAATCTGTTTTGATTAAGGATTAAACTATTTTGTTGGAAATTTCTCCTTTTTTTTGTTGAATTCAACCAATGCTTCTGATTTAAAATTAAAATCTTTTATGTTGAAATATTAACTATTACATGCTTTGTTGAGAAATAATTGTTTTGATTGAAAAATCAACTACTACTTGGTTCAAAGTTAAACTACTGCGTAAACAAATTTCCTGGTCGGTTATCATGAAATATAATTAAGTATAAATACCATTATCAAATTTCGTAAAGTGACGTACAGTAACGTAAGTTATTTTCCATTTCAGTTACTCAAAAATTGTAACGCGTTAACGTTAGCGTTATTTTTTAAATTAAGTAACGCGTTGCCATTACCGTTACTAAAAAAAGTCATAGTTGACTCTAAAACCATTTCAAAACATTAAAAAATAGTTAAAAACCGTCTTTAATTATCCACCTGTGAATAGTTAAATTGTAAATACCTAAATTTATAAAAGACGGAAAATTAAATAAAAAGGAATATATAGGTATACAATAATTACGCGAGTTTATTATAAATGATGTTTTTTCGTTTCTTATAAATATCTAAATGTGTAGAAATGGAACTTTGTATATGTAAAATTCAATAACGATGTTCTTTAGTTCATGAAAGTAACTTCATAAAAGGAAAAATTAATTTCATAATGGTACAAGCATTTAGGACTTTTATGATTACAGGATGTTCTAAAATATACTCATATTAACATTATCGAATAATTAAAGAACTTAATAATTATCAATTTTTTCATTTGTTGCTGAAGTCCATGAATTCTATGAATAATTAGAACGAATTGATTATCATTTTTATCCGTGCTTAAAATTCAGTTCATATTTCATATAATATTTTCAATAAAATATAATTGATCGAGATTGAGAAAACTATCAAAAGAGTTTTGATTTAAATAAGTAGAAATTCACGACTATAAATTTACTTGAGTTTTCTTCTCGAATAATTATTTCATTGAATATTACAATTTTTAAAACCAATTTAAGCATGCTCGAAAAAATTCCATGAAAAAATCTCTGATTTTCCGAGGTAGTTACACACTGAATATAATTCTGCAGTTTCTACATCTCGACAGATTCACCTTTCTGTCTCTGTCTGAATCAAAAGCATCACGTTTATTGATAAATATTATGATTATTATAAAATATGAATTTAATAACTTACCTGACATGAAATGTTTCTGACATATTCGGGCATTCTTGAGTTGGGTTGCTGACAATCGACCACGCTTTAATGAGCTTATCCAAGCATTTTGACGTCTCTTGGACAATTTTATAACCTCTTTGTCGCGTTTTGGTTAGATTGCAGAATAGGGGCGTCTCCCCTATTTTGGCTGGAAATTTTTTTTTTCGGCAACAAACTATTAGAATCTTTAATTGAACGATAAATGAAGCGATTTGACAAGCCAAAAGTTTAAAATTATTGTTACTTTTGTTACTACGATGTCTCAAATCTGGGTCAGTCACGGTATCGTAATGATCATATTATGATCGAGATTATTAACATTAATTTTGTCACCCGTCAAAGGGGTACCTTCCCGCCCCCACGAGACGTTGGAAAGGGTAGGGATTTTACCAACATTATTTTTGTGACTAGTCAAAGGAGTTTTAATTAATTATTTACAGTGTTTCCCTAGCAGCACGGAACGTTCCGCGGGCACCTTCGGAACGTTCCAGCGGAACGTTCCCAGGAGGTGTAAAATGTCCGTCGGTTGGGAACGTTCCACTGGAACGTTCCAAACAAAAATTACCGTTATTGTTATTATTATCAATAAATATCGCGTAACAGATTTTATGAGGTTGTCGCAAAATTCCTTGAAGTAGATGATATTGTCAGTATCTTCTTTCAACTTTAGTGTTTTCTTTAGTGTTATATATATATATATATATATATATATATAATTAGTCATATAAGGAAGATAAAAATTTATATAATTAATAGAACACAAAAAAATATATATTTACCAATGGCAATTCATAATTTAATAATTTGATTATAAATTATGCTACTTTCTTAAATTTCAAAACATTGCTTAGAAATCTTAATAAATCGCTGTTGGTTTCAAAATGAATTGTCATAATTAAATTTCTTTTTAAGTAACAATTTAAGAATAAAGAATGTTATTACCTCTAACAATTGTTGATCAATTATTAATATTTAAGGTTTAAATTTTATGAAATATATTCAAGATATTAAATTATAGGTAAAAATAATATTTACATTAGAAAAGATGTTGGAAAGCAATGTTATTTGTCTATGTGATATAATTTATAAATATAATGTTAGAAATGGTAAAAATGACATACTTCATACCGAAAAGATGAAAATATGATAAGGTAAAATAAGTTTATAAATATTATAAATATCTTTTACCTATATTAAATGTGTATTTTTTAATGGATTACAAAATTCTGTGCCTTCTCTATCATCAAATATAAATACATTAATTTTGTTTCTCATGAAAAATATTATCGTTATATTGTAAAATTGTAAAAAAAATAATGTGCACATGATTTCAAGAAAAAATTTTAGCGGATATATTAAATCATTTATTGTAATTGATTAAAAAACTTTCTTATTGTAAAACCGCTAACATTTTCAAAATTTTTTTTCCTATTTCATAGAATTAAAGCCTAATTCTTCAATAAATAATATACAGTTTTTAATCATAGAATATTTTTGTAACATAAAATTCATATTTTTAAATAATTCAAAAATAAGAGAATTAATAACCAGTATATAACCAGTATATATTTATGCAATTATTAATAAATAAAGTAAAAGTTATGGTACTTTTTTTTATAATTATAATGATCTCTCTTTTAGAACAAAAATTCCATTCTCTTACTATAATTAGTAACAGTTTTAGTATAAAATGTATTACAAGGTATGGCTTATACAACTTTAATTCAAAATTATCTGTACATAACATTATTTTATGGATTATAGTACTCTAATATAATATGCAAATTTAAACAAAAAAAATCATATAAATATTTTTTTTTTAGTCTATTTTTGAACGAAAATTATAAAATTAAAAAATTTTATTAAAAAATACGAGAAATTACCATAAAATATGTCAACAATTAAATATTATACATTCTAAATCAATAATGATTTAATCAAATATAATGGTCGAGAAAAAAATATATTTCAAAAATTCTTACATTTTTTTTGATATCCTAAATAATGCTTTTTTAGAATAAACTATTATGAAATAATTCTACTTCTAAATTAAATTTATAAATTTCATACCGACAACTTCTTCTTTCATTGTGAAATTTTATGAAGAAACAATTGTATTCATTTGATTATAAATACTACCATTTTTTATTCAAATTGTTTAGAAGTTTTACTTGATCTTTGTAAGGCTACAAATACATTTGTATGAATATAAATTTTATATAAATAACAAATTAAGGCTACATGTTTTGTTAGAGCTAGAAAACAGTTAGTCATTTATTATTATATAAGCTATAAATGTTAAGAAATGATAATTTAAGATAATAAATAATACGTAAAAATATCTTTTGAATTACTATAAAAATCTTCAGGCTATACAAATTTTTCTTTTTGAATGCATGTGAAAATTCAATGTCTCCACTCTCATTAGGAATAAATACTTTTAATTTATTCATTTTAGAAAATATGATACTTATATCATGAAAGACATACTGTGTACATTATTTGAAGAAAAACAAATTAAAAATATATATTAAATCATATATTGTAATGAACTAAAAAATTTTCATATTATAAATCCGACATCTTCGAACTTTTGTTTCCTGCTGCATAAAGTTAAAGACTTATTCTTAAATAAATAAAATATAGTTTTTCGAGATGACATAATTTTTTATTGATTTTATATTTTCAAATAACTCTAAATTAAGATAATTAGTATTAACCTTTTTAGGCAAGAAATAACTTAATATAATATTCAAAGCATTCTTAACCAATACAATACAATGTATGGATACTTTCTTGGATACAATAATGACCTCTCCTCAAAGGAAAAAATAATGACCTCCCTTTTATAATTAATATAATTTTTTATATAAAAAGTGTATATATGATTATTTTATTATTTATAGTTCCTTTATATATTAGGAATATTTTAAGAAGCAATAAAATCAAGAGAACGCTTTTAAAAAAATTAGAATTTTGGAAAAATTTAAGAAAAAAAATTTACATAATCCATAAAATAAGTATCAACGCACTTATTTAATACGAACATATTTCTATTGATTTGTTTTGTACTATTTTTATTGTGTAAGTTAAATTTTTATTTTGAAAATTTTTTTAAATTATTAAATATAAATTTAAGTAAAAAAAGTTATATTAATTTGAAATAAAATACTCTTAAACATTATAAATCCTTGAAAAAATGTTTAAATAATAAATAATTACAATAAATTCATCAATACATATTTCTTCATTTCTTAGATTTATATTTCCATACTATTATGAGTTATCATTAAACCAAAATTTAAAGAGTTTAATATTTTTTTGCCCATAATGTCATGCAAAACGTGATTTACTTCTTGAAAATCAATTATACATATAAATATAAATATATATATATATATATATGATTTAAAAAAATGTTCATGCAGTTGTTATAAATCTTTTAAAAATTCTGAAGATATGAATGATTTTGCAGGACCTATAAGGTTTTAAGATAGTACTTTAAACGATTCCAAGAGATTTTATAAGATTTCGGAGGATTTCAATGTTTTTAAGGGATTCCTAAAAATATCATCAGATTTTAACAAAACAGTTGTATTTTCAGCCAAGAAAATGGATTTTCTTGTGAAAAATACAAATTTTTAAGAAAATACATAAATATTTAACCAAATAGTAAAATTTTCAACTAAGTTGTTGAATTTTGGATCCAAAAATACAAATCGTCTACAAATCAGTTGAATTTTCCATGAAAAAGTTAATTTCCAATGGAAAAAGAATAATTTTTAATCAGGGATATACATTTTTAAATTAAACGGATACAATTTCTACCGAAAAAGATGAATTTTAAAATGGAAAATATGAGTGTTCAACAAAATAGTTGAATTTTCAACCAAAAAGAAATTTGTTGACCAAGATTGAAAAAAATTTGATTCAAATTGTTGAACTTTTATGCCAAAAAGACATTTGAAGAAGAACATACATTTTCAAACAAAAAAGTTGAATGTTCCACTAAGAAGTATGACATTTGAACAAAATTGTTAAATTTCCAACAAAATAATTCAATTTTTAACCAAATAATACCATTTTTAACTAAAACGATGAATTCTTAACCAAACATTTGAAAACATACTGAAAAAAATGATCTTTAAACCAAAAATAGTTGTATTTTCCTATTGGTTTCTACCAATTCAGTTCGCACTTACTCGGTAAAATGAGGAAAAGGGGAAGGACTTTTAAGCCTACGATAAATAAATAGGAATTTTTATAACTTATAGACTAAAGAATAACATTTTTAGATAAACATTGAAGTTCATTTGTAATATTTCTAAAAAATTAGGTTAGATTCGGGAGGAATCGAGATGTCAAGAAATTTCGCGCGCGGATAGCACTAGGATGGGTGACCATCTGCGACGAACGACCAGGTTGTGTATTCGCTGCGTTTCAACTAATGTCGGTTTGGCGCATTCGATGGGTAGGCCTTTCAAGCTCGACTGACAAAAAACCATCTGAACTCGGGAGGTATTTTTCTGCAGTTTTCCTCTTCCCTGATCAAACGTCCACGCAAATGCGAGTACATCTAATAAAGTAAAATATAGCCGCGGGTTATCATTGTTTGTGATTAAATTCAAACATTGATTCTAAACCCACCTTAGTAAAAGAAAAACTTTTACAGCCCCATACCCAGTGAAGTGGAGTCGTCTGACGGTATATGTACTCATGCTAAAGGAATTAAATGATACTTAGCAGCGAGGCTGACCCGTGTATAGACCTCCTTTTTACGGGGGTTTTAAAATAAAAGGACGAGTACAATAGGTTTTAACGGCAGTGCTACGGGACTTGAATTTACCAGCTTAGCAAGACAATAATAATAATAATAGGTTGGAAAACTGGATATTTTGCTTGAAAAATAAAATCAATTTTCCATTTCACACTTTTAGATTTCAAACTATACACTTTTCAATTCGGAGTAAGCAACATTTTAAGCCCTGAAGAAATGATAAAATAGGTTTGTAAAACTAAATAGCGGACAGGTATTGCGTGAAGAATAGCACAGGATCTGAGTAAATTTTTATTCCTCTGTCGACATTTTTATTTCCCCTACCTACTTCTAAAAAAAATAAAATAAAATTTTGTTATTTAATTTGTTATAAAGTGTGAGTCCGAGGCCTGCGAAATGCATAATTTATTACTTATCCGCCGGCCTGTTTAGCTACTATGAAGTTTTCTTGTTCAGGAATCATGATAAAAACTAATCTCGATCTATCACTTCGAATCTAGTAGTGAATGTAAACTGAGTTTCAAACTCTCCACTATCACACTATTCAATCAAGAACTTTACTACCAACTTGACAGTAACTTTCAACAAAATTATTTCTAAGCTTTTAGGACGTGCAAGACGTATAGTTTGGAAACGACGTTAGACATCAGGGTCTCTAATTTCGCTGATGTAACAATTTTCACTCATAGAAGTTACAACTTGAAATTGTAGTATGTTTTTTAAAACAACTTTTTTTATAGAAAGAAGGTTCTCACAGGTACATTTACAAGCAAGTAGGCACGGCATGCTAAATTCGTTTGATGAATTTCTGTTACTTTTTAGGAAATCAAGTCAAAATAAAATACAAATTTTCAATCCAAACTTAATTGCTTCTATCTATTTGCACAAAATAATTTGAGCAAGTTGAAGATTTTATCAATTTTGATATAATCATAAACATTCAAAACCTTAGCTGCAGAGTCTACGAATATAAATTCACAAACATGCAGAAAGTTCCAAAAAGTATCTACATTCAGAGATACTTATACTGACGTGGAAAGTACACGATGTTTTCAAGTTAAAAACTCTTGGAATAAGTTTCGATTGACAGTATGATAATCCACGCTCAAAAAAAAGGTCTTTAACAAATAAAATTGTTTGAAATCAAAAGTCTGAAAGCTTCAGGTTCATGAGAAAGTTCAAGTTATCTGAATAATAAATTCAATAATTCAATAATAGTAATCTGTAATTAATTAATTTTCATTGAAGAAAAAATTTCCATTAATGGAACAAATCTTTTCAGCTCTTCAAAATACAAAATCTGATGTTTTTAATAGATTTAATACTTTCACGATGATTCATGATGATAAATTTAAGTTTAAAGCTTTTTCGGGTTTCAATCGTGTGCTAAACTACGAAACTTGCCGACGTTTCGTGAACATTGCAGTTCACTTAAATACAACTTCTTGATTGAATGTTGTACTACTTTGTTAAACATGAATTTGTTGCCTAAAGATGAATCATTTCTGTTTACAATTCATCTCTTTTCTAGAAAATTGAACTATTTTCTTGTAAATTAATCATTTTCAGTTGAAACTTTAATTATTTCGTTGAAAATCCGCATTATTGGGTATGAAATAATTCATATTCTTTAAAAATGAGTATTTTGTATTGAAAATTTCACTGTTTTTTCAAAACTTAATTTACTATCTTCAAAAAAGTAAACAATTTTCTTTTAAATATCCTTTTTGGTTGACCAATCGACTGTTTCGTCGAGCAGAAATTCATCTCTTTTCTTTAAAAATATTCTACTTTGCAGAAAATTTGATAATTTGGTCAAAAAATCATTTTTTTATGAGGATTCTTCACTTTGCTTGGCAATTCATCTGTTTTGTTCAAAATTTTACTGTTTTGTAGAAAAATCATTGTTTTGGTTTGGAAATTTTTTTTCTAACTGAAAAATTGACTCTCCCACTGCAAGATTTACAAATGTACTTG
Source organism: Andricus grossulariae (assembly GCA_011634705.1). Taxonomy (NCBI): domain Eukaryota; kingdom Metazoa; phylum Arthropoda; class Insecta; order Hymenoptera; family Cynipidae; genus Andricus; species Andricus grossulariae. Next base: position 69,029,545 of record JAABKJ010075445.1, on the reverse strand, counting down.
AAAAATCATCTCATTGGCTGTAAATTTGAGTATGATGCTAAACATCCTGTTCCTTTGTCGAAATTTAATTTTTTAGCTGAAAATTCAACTATTCCACATATATTGTGAAAAGTTTATCTTTCTTAATTGCAAATTCAACTATTTTGTTAACATTGCTTTTTTTTAGTAGGACATTCATGCTTATGACTTGAAAATTCATCTCTTTTGTTGATAAGTTAACTATTTTGTTGAAAATTTCACCTCATTCAACTGTTTGGTTGATAATTCATGCATTTCGTTGAAAATTTGTCTCCTATGGTATAACAGTAATACTCTTCTTGCTTAAAAAGTAAGAAGTTTAGTTTAAATTTCTTTTCTTTTTTTTTCAAATTCATGTTTTTCGTTCAAGAAATAAAATATTCAGTTGGAAATTCATTTATTTAATTAAAAACTGGTATTTGTCGGTACAAAATTAATCTTCTCGGTTGCAAATTCAACTACTCGGTTCAATTTAGAGCTACTTTCTTAAAAATTATCATTTTCAGTAATAAATTAAAATATTCCGTTGAATATTCGTATTGAAATCATTCTTATTCTTTGAAAATCGTATTTTGTGTTTAAAAATTTCAGTATTTTTTCAAAACTTCATGTACTTTCTTTAAAAAAGTGAACAATTTGAAAAAAATATTCTTTTACGTTGAATGTCAACTATTTCGTTGAGCATAAATTCATCTGTTTTGGTTCAAAATATTCTACTTCGTTCAAAATTTAACCATTTTGTTAATAACTCATTTTCTTAATCAAGATTCTTCAACTTACTTGCATATTCATCTTTTTGCTTACAAATTTAACAATTTTGTTGAGAAATCATTATTGTTACAAACAAATGATTTTTTCAATAAAATTGACATATGTGCACAGTTGTATCTCAGAATATATTGCTCAGAAAACTCTGAAACTTTTACATTGTCTACATCGATGTTAGATATCTTGAAAGCAACAAAAAAATATTTTCAGTTTTTTTCAGCTATACATTCTGAGATACAACTGTGCACATATGTCAATTTTGTTGAAAAAATCATTTGTTCATAACAACAATGATTTCTTAACAAAATAGTTAAATTTGGACGAAAAAAGATGAATATACAAGTAAGGTGAAGAATCTTGATTAAGAAAATGAGTTATTAACAAAATTGTTAAATTTGGAACGAAGTAGAATATTTTGAACCAAAATAGATGAATTTATGCTCAAGGAAACAGTTGACTTTTCAACGTAAAAGAATACTTTTTTTTTTCAACTGTTCACTTTTTTTAAGAAAGTACATGAATTTTTGACAAAATAGTGAAATTTTTCAATACAAAATATGATTCTCAAAGAATGAGAATGATTTCAATACGAATGTTCAACGAAATAGTTTAGGTTTTTATTTAAAATGATAATTTTTAAGAAAGTAGCTCTAAATTGAACCGAGTAGTTGAAATTGCAACCAAGAAGATTAATTTTGTACTGACAAAGACCAATTTTTAACAAAATAAAAATATTTCCAACTGAATATTTTAATTTTTGAACGAAAAACACGAATTTTAAAGAAAAGAAAAGAAATTTAAACAGAATGTTTAGCATTATACTCAAATTTACAGCCAATGAGATGATTTTTCAAGTACATTTGTTAATCTTGCAGTGGGAGAGTCAATTTTTCAGTAAAAAGAAGAAATAAATTTCCAAACCAAAACAATGATTTTTTAACAAAACAGTAAAATTTTGAACCAAACAGATGAATCGTCAAGTAAAGTGAAGAATCCTCATAAAAAAATGACTTTTTAACAAAATTATCAAAATTTTCTACAAAAGTAGAATATTTTGAAGGAAAAGAGATGAATTTCTGCTCGACGAAACAGTTGACTGGTCAACCAAAAAGGATATTTAAAAAAAAACATTCACTTTTTTAAAGATAGTAGATTAAGTTTTGACAAAACAGTGAAATTTTCAATACCAAATATTCATTTTTAAAGAATAAGAATTATTTTATACCAAATAATGCGAATTTTCATCAAAATAATTGAAGTTTCAACTGAAAATGATTAATTTACAAGAAAATAGTTCAATTTTTTAGCAAAGGGATGAATAAATTGTAAACAGAAATGATTAATCTTTAGCCAACAAATTCATGTTTAAGAAAGTAGTACAACATTCAACCAAGTAGCTGTATTTGTAACCGAGAAGATTAATTTTGCACCGAAAAAGACGAATTTTTAACAAAATACAAGATTGTTTAACTGAAACCAAATAGTTGAATTTTAAACCCAGAAGATGAATTTTCTATCAAAAAAGACAAATTTTCAACTAAGAAAAATAAATTTTCAACCAAAGAGATTAAAGTTCTATAAAAAATAATGTCAGCGATCAGCGTGACGTATACGTCACACTAGTCTTTTTTATAAAAGAAAAACAAATTTAGAACAAAAAATAGAATAGTTTAATTTTCAAATCGAGAAATATGGTTTTCAACGAAATAATTAAATTTCCAACCAAAACAATGAATTTTATAGCAAAAAGATTAAATGTCTCACAAACAAATTTTTCAAAAAGCAATTATTTAAAAAAAAAAACTAATTTTCAACCAAATAAATGAATTTTTAATCAAAAAGACGAAATGTCTACCAAAAGTCATATTCAACAAAATACATGAATTTTCAACCAAAAAGATGAGTAAGTCAACAAGAAGATTAATTTCCTACCACAAAACATAAAGTTTTAATAAAATACAGAAATTTTTAAATGAGTAGCGTAATTTTCAACTGAAAAAATTGATGTTCAATCAAACATGAAACAGTTAAACTTTCAGGTAAGAAAAGTAATTTTCAATTAAAAAAAAAAAATTATTTTCAAGTCGAAGAAATCAATTTTGAAACACATTGAGGTTAATTTTACTTACCACCCAGAAGAAGGATATAAGCATTATATAAATTTTCGTTTGCTCCTTTATGTACATTCCACCATATTTTGTATTTTTGGTTTTGTAAAAAATCTTTCTCATATTTTACGACTTTGTAAGTAAAAAAATCACAAATATTTGAGAAAAGTGTTTCACAAGTAAATACACCTTCAATGTTAATTTTTGTTACACTTGAGAGGACAAGAGTTTCAAACTCGACGTGTTTACGTGAAGAAATGAAGGAAATTTGTTATTAATTAAAAAGCGGTGAATAAATCAACATTAATATAAAGTAAGTATATACTTGATGAGTAAAATAATTTTGTTATTTTAACAATTACAGCATGAATGCGCTTCTTTTCTGGGAAACATCTGTTTCTAATATTCGTTGAGTAAAATGGAGACAGAATTTTGAGGTTAGGACTCGATTCTAACGCTCTAATTACAGTGTACACTTTGACACCTGAAAAAATAGAATATTTGTACATGGTGCCTTAAGAATTAAAAAAAATTACCAACATGTTAATTTTGAACCTTAAAAAGCCATTCGTATTTTTTTAAACAACCCGGTAAGAAGGCTAGAATAGAAAAAAATTAAAAATATTAATTAATTTCAATATCAATCCCTGATTCTGCCGTAATTGTGTAATTCCACAAAAAGGAATTCAAACCAAGAACCGTCAATTCCTTTCAACGTTGATCGATAATATATTTTATTTTATCATATGTTTTTTATTTCATGTCATTAAAATGTATTTTAGAGAACAGAAAATATTCTTGGGATTTGAACTGAGTACAATGAAGATCAGTTTAAGGGTGCTTAATAAATCTAGACGGCTCTCAAATATGATGATAATATAATTAAATATTTTTGTGCTCTGTATCGATGCTCAATATTTAAATAGACTTATGCATATGGAGCGAAAAAGTCTGTAATTTCAATGTATTTTACGAAAATTGAAAAGTCAAAACTTTAAGGTTAGATCTGAAATTCCTCCTTTTGTGCAAAACGTATTAGAAGTAAATATTTTTGCGCTCCTTAGACAAACTTATAGTTCAATAAAGAAAAGCCTTTTAGAATAAAAAAATATATTTAGTTCCAAATTTGGTTCTAACTCCCTTAAAATATGCACTGTGTAAGGGGCGTGCACGTGCGAGGCATATCTGTCGCATTTCGTGATAGGCATGATATGCGGCGCATATGCGTCGCATGTGCATCGTACTTCGTGAGAGGTATTATTTATAGCATAAATATATAAGTGAGAAGCGTAGTTATCAATTATAATTATTAATGTTACTATAATTTCAACTATAATTATTGTAAAAATGGTTTACTCATAAAAATTGAAACATTCCCAATTTTATCGTAAGCATAAATTAGGGAATTTGTTTGAATGGCATTATACAATACATTTCTGAAATTGCTTAATGTGCAATGCATTTTATTCATTTAAAAACGATAATTGAATAGTATGTTCCTTTAATCAGTCGGTGTAATATATTAACACGGAAATTTTTTGGTTATTCTGTAACTTTTTAAAAAGAAAAAAATAACTTCTAACTTCTCACACTTTGTTTTCTATTGTCTCTGGTTCTTTTTTTGAACATTCAGTATAACCACAAAAAAATATTTTAAAAAATTCTTACATCAAGTAAAATTCTTGGAGCACAGTAATTACACAAACAAATTTCAAAACCATGAAAAACACTATTAAAGAATAAAGTGTAAAAGAAAATAGTTGACAAATATCTCTAAAAATGCTTACACTGAGTGAAGAAGTTTTTGAAATATTTTCTTATGGTCATCGCGAAAGTTGGAAAGAAAAAAAAAACTTGAAAAATTTAAGAAGTGAAATATGCTATTAAACCTTGATCCACCGTAAAAAGATTCCAATCGTTAACGACGTGTATCAGGATTTGCATAAATCGTGGAGCAGGTACCTTCTATACGAACTGAGTAAAATACTTATCATGCAATATGCATCGATTTACAAACATAACCTCATTGTTGTCACCTTTCATGCGGCCTTCAATCGGTAGCTTTGCAGAGTGTCTATTAATTTTTATGCACCTGGAGATTACCTGCTTTATATCTAACAATCTACATTTAGTTATTGTATATATATATATATATATATATATATATATATATGTTCCAGAATTGTTACAGAACAATCACAGAACAAATTTACATCGTAACACTGTTACATATGTGTTACGGCACTATTGAAGAACATGGTTACTCTGTAACCCTGTTCCTAAATTGCTCTAAAAATATTTTTGTTACATATAACGCTGTTCCAGAATTGTTATATATCTCTGACAGAACATGGTTCTTCAACAGCGTTACAGAACTGCTACGTCCATTTGGGGACATTGCTTAGACCATGGTCTAAGTATGTTCTAATCCTGTTACAGAACATGTTCTTTTGTGTTCCAGAACTGTTATATCACAGTTATATAACAGTGTCCACTAGGTCTATTCGGCCGAGTTTATTTTATGAAATGAAGGGAAATAAGAAGTTTTTGAGGGTAGCAATGAGTATAATTATGAAAAACAAATTTGCCCAAAAATATTCGAGCGGTTTGGGCGAGGGATATTAATTATTTAACTGCACGGAGTTATATTAACCGAACATTGACTTCAATTCGGCAATAAACATGAATTGAGTATCTGACATATTCAATTCTGCAAGGTGCAGGGCGATGAACGCGGTGGGTTACCAACTGTCGGCAATGAAGTTATCAGTAAGCCAGTGACCACCATGGAAATCACATGTTACAGACTTGCGGAGTATCATTACCTGTATGTTACTACTCAGGCTAGTAATTGTGTTAACTGGTTATACAGTAGGCTAAGGGAACTCTTATCACGCTTTGCCACGACCATTTGAAAGCGAAGTCATCCAACGTAGCATCCTCTTGGCCTTGGAGAAATCCTACCATCACTCTGTACTCCTTAGGGTAATTCTCCTATTCCTGTAAAAGTGAAAAATTGACTTAATTGACAACGTCACTTACGTATCTTTTTACTTCGTCGCGAGAATGAAAATTACCAGCTTGTCAGCAGAGTGCTGACTGTCATGTGGGTAGAATGTAGAAGGCTGTAATCATTGGGCGGATGCAACGAAGGATTTTGGTGGGTGACATATGTGGTTTCAGGGGGTGGTACCTCTTAAGGTTTTAATTCCCCCTACAGCCCTACACTCACATCACAATCTGAATCTGGAACTTTCTGAGCGGGTATGCGCCCATCGCTCACCCCTAGATCCGCCCCTATAAGACGCACGTCCACGATAGAATATATACACTATCGTGACCTTATTCGAGTCGAAAAGTTAGAAGCACGTGTTTTATACTTTTATTCCACACTCCACCGAAATGGCCACATTTCGCCCCTGAAAATAGAGGCGAAAGTAGCATATATTTCCCGTAAACCGCATTCGCGGGGCGAAAGTAAAATTTGTAAATGCGGTTTACGGCAAATATATGCTACCCCCCCCCCCCCCCCATGTATAGGGCCAAGAGGTGGCCACGGTCAAGAGTGGAATAAAATACTATATGTAACACGGGACGAAAGTAGATTTTTCCCTCGGGTAATTACTGCCCGCGGGCAAAATCTGCTCCTTTCGCCCCTTGTTACATGATCTTGTAGATTTCCGTAGTCTATCTAATCATTGAAGTTTGTACGCTTTTTGCATTCGAAATGTAAACACTGTCAGTACCGTACTTGGAATTCAAAGAATTTGTGTAATTTAAGGAATTCATGGAATTCACGGAATTCATGGAATTCACAGAATTCATAGATATCATTGAATTCATAGAAATCACTGAATTCGTGGAATTTACGGAATTCATGGAATTCGTAGAATTCACGGAATTCGCGGAAATCATACAATTTACTGTCGAATGCCAGTTTACAAGAAGGCAGTTCACTCTTAGTAAGTCAGGATACGCGCATCACCAGGTCACCACCCCTCAAAACAATCAGAAGCTTCCGGTGTGTCGCGTCTGCTTCTGAATCATTTTGATACTTCGATATCAACTTTTCTTGCGATTCTGCCTACAATCAGAAAACACACATCCTTATCTCTTATAAAAAACTTCGTAATTATACACTGTTAGAAATGTTCGAAAAAATGCCGACACATTTAAGTTACTAAGGCTACTGAAATTTACAAAATTAGGTTGCTGAAAACGAAATTCATTAAATTTTATAGTAAATTCACTAAATTTTTATGAACATGCAGAAACGGTATCTGAAAATTACAAATAGTTTCCTAAAATCCCTAATGGTAACCCCTAATGGTAAGCTTCCTCGTAGAGGAAGCTTTTTAATGTTAACATTTTCGAATTTTTGAAAATTAATTTGATAAAACGTTCCTCAATTTAAAAATGTCTGATACAATGTATTACAATGTAAAACTAACCGAACTTTATAATACTTTTAAAATCGGCTTTTTATAGTAAAACTTTTTTCATTAACATTATTTAAAGTTGATGCAAGAATATAAAAGATTACTTGGTTCAAAACGAATCGATTGACTTATAATATTGATACATTTGATTGAAGAGTAAGGAAGTTATGGTTATTCATATATTATAAAAAATCGATTTTTATAGCAAAAATTTTCTCATTCTCATAATTTAAAGTTGATACGTGAATAGAAAAGATGTGTTACTTTTAACGAATCGGTTGACCCATAATATTGATACATTTTATTGAAGAGTAAGGAAGCTATGGTAATGCATTATATTTGAAAACACGGTTTTTCATAGTAAAACTTTTTTCACTAACATAGTTGAGGGGCTAATAGCAAAAACGGACTAAGAAAAGAGTCGGAGCAAAAGCGGGTTGCTTATTTCTCAGCGCAAGAAAGAATTAGCCCGCGCGCTACGGGCAAAAACGAGTTGAAGATTTAACTCGTTTTTGCCCGTGGCGCGTGGACTAACCCATTTTTAGATGGCAGTTGCTCCCAGTGGGACCCTGCGGTGGTTGTTAACCTTTAGTTTTTAATTATATATATATATATTTTATATATATTTTAATAATCACTTTAATATTTGCTCCTTATTTTGCACTAATTTTTATTCTCAGCTACCGTGAAAAATCTATCATTTCAATACATCTATATTATTACAATTCACAATATGCATTGATATTAAAGCTTACGTATTTTCATTGCCTTATTTTTATAATTATAAAACGTGCGTATCCTATAAAAAAAAATTTCATTATTAAACATTCTATTGCAACTTGTCTCGTTTTCCCATAAATTCAGTTTGTTTATTTTCAAAGTATTTCTTACGATTTAAAATACTAATACGCATCCTAGCGTAAAGTGGTTCAAAGCAAAAAGGTATTTGCGCCGTATTAAGTAGGTGAAGCGCGTATTTTTGCTAAAACGGTTTATTGGGGTGTTCTGATGAAAATTCCAAATTTCCCAGGAATTACTACGACGAATGGCGGAAATACTTTTTTTAAAAGTTCCAAAAATCGTGTTGGCGTAGACTGACTCGCCCCGTTGCATTTTAGAGCAAAATGTTCTGCAGCAAAATTAAGCTAGAGTAGATTCTGAGAAAGTGAGAAAAAAATAAAACCGTATGTCTCTAATGAGCGCGGAGTTACAACTTTTCAAATGAACCCGACTTTGTTGAAAAATGAGGCCAAAAGCCTCAATTCTGACGTTGTACCTGTACTTTGGAACCTGTTAATTTAACGAAAAAATGTTCAAGATTTCAATTAAAGTAGATGTAATTTCGATTAATTCCAAGAAAAACTACAGTGACCTTCCCTTAATATTTAATTAGTTATGGCCTCCCAAATTTCATCACTTTTTACATTTTTTTCCAGGACAAATCACTCGTGTTCAATTTTTTCAAAATACCTTCCTTGTGGGAAAGCTATATTAAGGATGCCAGAAAAAAAGTTGTAGTGCAGAAAATTATAAATAAATCTAAAAAAAGTCTAGCCTTTATAGGTCAAGAGTTATGACTCTTTAAAAAAACCCATTTTTTTTTGCTGACCATTATTTAAATACTACTTTTCACACTATCAACTGTGTGCATATTTGATATACGTATTTTGTATTTTTTTGAAACGTCGGCAAGTTTCGTAGTTTTGCACACGACTGAAACCCGAAAAAGCTTTTAATTTTAAATTTGAATATATCATGATGAATTGAATGTTTTTACATTGTTTACTCATTACTCATCCAAAAATTTTATCAAAGGGATTAGTTTTACAATATCGTATTATTTCATGTTGAAAATTTCAGCAATTGATAGACTCATCATCGCAGAGAAAACAATTATTTTTAATTGTTGACCATAAAAGAATATGTAAACCAATTAATAACGAAGTTGTGCAATGAATGAATAAATTAAATTAATAATTAACTAATTGACCGAATGATACCTGTCCTGATACTAAGTAATACTCAGTCAATCAATCAGTCATATATGGAGAGTTGGGAAATAATTCACAATTAATGATCAAGATTTTCACACACGGCAAAGGTAACGTATTTCGGAGATATTCGTACCAGAAATGTTTATTTTCTAGAATTTTGGGATATGTGCATTAGAATTTTTAATTAATAATTATATACTGTATATTTTATTATCGAATGTAGGGCGACCTTCCATATATACAGGAAAATTTATTATAATTGTAAAAGCACGTACTTTAATGATTTTTTATGTTTATTCTGAAAGTATTCTCGACTCTTTGCAACCAAAACGAAAGGATATATGTCACAAAAATTTCCTTTGTACATATGTTACCTTTGAAACCATAATTTTTCAAAAATTATTATGAAGGCTATTTCATCTATCGTTTTCGTGAAAACCCAAATAATATTTATATTCTTAAACTCCAGGTATGATTTTTTTTTGAAATAATGAAAATTAAAAAAAAAACCTCTGAGTTGTATTTTGAGATAATATAGAATCAAAAAAAATTATTGATTCTCATCTGATTCGGTTCCAAAGTTAATGATACATATTTATTGCTCAAAGCCAGAACCCCTCTACATTTCATGCCCCTAACTTAAATTATTTTCAAGTAAGCATAAAAATTATTGTTCATACACACACTAAAAATAGATTACTGGGAAATGGCCAAAATGTTGACTAGATTGAGTCGCTGCAATTTCTCAATTCTTTTTTTTTAATAATACATTGTTTCTCAAATTATCTGAGTGGAGTACAGGTGCAGGATCGGCAACGATATATTGATTGTACGTTTTGTGGCGTATAATAAAGATGAATAAAGATGTTTAATACAGCTAATTAACTAATTCCGTGAAATGTTGTCTATTACACTGGCATGTTTTCATATTTACATCAGGGTGTTCTTCCCTAATAAAAAATTATCATAGGTAAATCATTATGAGCCAAAAATAATTTTCCAGAAAAAAAAATTATCTTGAGGAAATCAAAAGACACTTTTAAAATTTTCTTTTTGGAAAAAGCATAGCTCGGTTATTCACGATAGAATAAATCCTTCAGACCCATCATATATTTACTTTTTCTCATCATTTGTGATTCAGAGCTACTTGTTATATTTGAGACGACTTTGGATTACAAACGTTGTACATGATACCAATTTGGGATTAGGCGAAAGGAGCCTACTGGAGTTTCCTCAACTTCATCTGCGGTCAACGGGGTGATCACGTTGCTCACCATGTTTAATTTTGCCCGTCTTTTATGATATTGTGGAGCTTTACCTGCATATATTCCAGCAAAAGTATTACCATTCTCATTCATGCCATTCTCCGCTTATTATTCTTACAATCATTTATTCTGAAATTGCTTAATATTGCCACTTGATATTCCCCCTTTCATGAGCCTTATTTTGCATAATCCCAGGAAACTAAAATCCATTCATTCTAGTAGCCTGGCGTATGATTTCTTTTAGTCACTCAATAATTTATAAACTTTAAAAATCATGTGAAATATGGCCGCCAAACCTCAGAAAAGTCGGTCTCATTCAAAAAGAGGTAAGCCGATTCAATATGATTTGGCTTAAAATGGACATTGTAGTACATTGCAGATTCGAAGCCATTCGAGAAACTGACCGATTCACATAGTCGCAAACCGATTCAGTTAAAAAAATCTTAATCTGCAAATGACAGATAGGCAATTCACGGATTCGTCTTTTCAATTTGATTTCTTTTTTCCTGGGATTAAATCCATAAAAACATTAGTATTTAAATTTCTACAATATTCAGCTTACCTAAAGTTTGTTAACAGTCTGTTTCTTTCAATCATCGCTTATAATTTCATTTTCGGTTACTTCCTCGCTTGCTTCTTTTATGAAAAATTTCAAGTTAAAAATTTTAATTCTTTAATATAAAACCGGCACTCTAATAAACATAAACATACAAAAAATGTGTAACACAACAGGGAGGTGATGTAACGTGTAAATCTTGAAAATGACCTGTTAGTTATTTAGTTACAAAACGTTAATTTTTTTAGTAGTCACTTTCTGAAAAATAATCATTTTGAATTTTGTAAACCTCGCAAATATTTGGAAAGTGATTTAAAATATGAGAAGATTTCAAAACATTTAAAAGAAAATGCAGATTTTTAAATATTTTAAATCAAATTTTTAAGCTTTTTCAGGATTTGGAAAGGTTTAAAGATAATTAGAAAATTTGCCCAAGATTCCTGTGACAGTTTAAGGTGATTTTTTATTTGAAAAAATAATAATTTTGAGATAATACTTAAGAAGATTTAAAAACAAATTTTGATGTATAAATAACAATTGAACAATTATTAATACTACTTTCAAAAGTGTTCAGTTAAAAAAAAATTGTAATCTCTCCATTTTTAATGTTTCTAACTTAAAATTGCTTAAAATGATACAATTTTGAAACTATTGTGATAATTAAAAAAAAATTGACATCATAATTAAATTATTTTAAGTTGACCTGGAAAATTGAACAACCTTGACCTGGAAAGCCCTAGAAAATGATAGCGTAGTTTATTTTATTTTTTTAATTTTTCAACTGTAAAATTTTCCATTTCAGCTCAAATTAATTTAATTATGATCTCAATACTTTTTTAATTATCACAATACATAGTTTCGAACCCCAACAGAAATAAATTGAGGGTTTTGTACATAATTTTATCGTCAGAACTTGACGCAATAAACAAAGTGGCGGTTGCTCTTTTTATACTTTCTTGAATATTTTAAGTTATAGTAATAGGACAATATATATCGTATATTTAAGATATTACGAAAATAAAGTCACAACTAACAGTTGAAATTGAAAAAATATATATAACCACGCTATCGTTTTCAATACTCTAAATGGATGAATGAATCAAAAAATGTGTAAAGTTAAAAATTATATCGTTTTAGGCAATTTTAATTTAGAAACACTTTAAATTTTCACAGGAATCTTAAGAACATTTTTTTATTATCTTTAAACCTTTGAAAAGCCTGAAAAAGCTTACAAAATTCAAAATGATTTTCTTTTAAGAAGTGATTACTAAAAGAATCAATGTTTTGTAATTAAATTATAGTTCATTTTCAAGGTTTCCATGTCAAAGCGCCACTAGGTTGTGTTACATATTTTTTGTAGGTTTGTGTTTATTAGAGTGCCCAGTATTATATTAAAGAAATAAATTTTTAAACTTAAAAATTTCCAAAGAAGAAGCAAGCGAGGAAGTAATCGCAAATGAAATTATAAGCGACGATCAAAAGAAACAGTCTGTTAACCAATTTTAGTTAAGCTAAATATTGTAGAAATTTAGATACTAATGTTTTTATGGATTTGATTACCTAGAATAAGGCTAATAAAAGGAAGAATATCAAGTGGCAATATTAAGCAATTTCAGAATAAATTATTGTAAGATTAATAAGCGGAGAATATCATGAATGAGCTAAACGTGTGATTTTCGTAACTACGAAGCATGCCAAAAAGTGTCAAAGTAGAAGTATTCTACTCAGAAGGTACAAAGGTAGTATATGTAAAAGTCTACTGAGGATGTATATGGAGGAATAAAATTATATTCTATTCTACATTTTCAAACTGTAAAACTATGAAAATAAAAAAAACATGAGTTCTTAATCGCATTGCCCTCTGATTGTGTTTTCAGTTCGTAAATTAGTTCTAAAAATACAATAAAATTCATTCATACTCATTTTAGTCAATTGAAATGCCCCTATGCACTATTTAAATATTGAAGAATATTTTAATAATGAGCATTAATCAATAATTACAGATATTAAAAAAACGCAATACTTTTCTTTCTAAATAAATGCGTGAACTATGCGAATAGTATCAAACTTTAAATGTAGGCATTTAAATTTCGCGCCAACCGGCTGTTTTCAGCTTCGTACATTATCGGTAACGACCGGACTCTGTCGGCTCCTAACGTTCGGGCAATGTACCAACGTAGAGGGAAGATAGGTATTGAGTTCGGCCGCGCAAACAGCCTGGCGCCATCTGTTGTCAAAAAGTGGCAATTCCTGAGCGATGAATTCCACTTGTTTACATGCGATTGAAAATAAATAAATTTATACTGAAAATAAGAGTTTAACTGTCAGATAACTAATAAATTCTTTGGAATTCAATTTAGTACACGATAAAATATGCCGGAAGAGAAAATTAAAATCCGGCAAAATATGCAGAACGAGAAAATTAAAATCCGGCATATTTTGCCGGAACAGAATACTCGACCATTAACATATGCAAGCTTCAAATATATCAAGTTATAAGCGTCAAAAAATTAAGATTTCTACATATCTGTGAAGAATTTAGAAGTAAACTTTTAAATTTTAAATCTGAACAATTTTGCAATTAAAAATTGTAAGTGTTAAAAGTGAACAATTTTCATTTTAAAACAATTTTTTCTTGATTTGCAACAACTTATAATTTTATATATCAACTGAGAAAAATATATATGCTGAACATAAAAAAATCCTGACACACTCTTTTTACGATAAATGATCAAAGTCAGTATAAAATCATAATTGACATTCGCTGATCAAAGAAAATGAAGGCATAATCTGCCCATTATGATTATGAGGAGTTCAAAGTTGTTCCATAAATTTATTTCAAATGACTTAATATAATGTTGGTAGTAAGATAGTCGGATTTTCCGACTGGGGATTACGATTGCGATAACGAGGATATTATGTTCTAAGAAGAGTTTGATATAACGGCGCCAGCAATGTATGAAGTTGATGCAACGCGGAAGAATCTAGCTTCCTCATGAAATTAACGAGCAGTTAACTATGATACTCAGCAACTGTGCTTAAGTAGATTTATTAAACCACAAACTAAGCTTCTAAAATATATAAATTGAATGTTTAAAAGCTACCTATTTTCCTTTCTTCAGTCAGCAATTATCTGCAATGACAATTATTTTGGAGTAATGAATATTATATAGTACTACATAGTAATATATTCTCAACACCAAAGTAGGAAATTGTAGATTTAGAATTTAAGGTAGAATCGGTAGTGTTGGTTCTCAAAGAATAGAAAGGTAGCTTTATGAGACTACCTGAGCAGGGGTAGTATCCGAAATGAAAATGTTGTGACACTGGAAAAGACGAAGAAGACATTTCATAATGATCCTTGAGGGAGTTATAAACTCATCAAAATTCCAAAACTTTCTTGAATTCTGACATTTTGGATTTCTGTCGACTTTCTACAAATTCCATTGTATATGGAGGGAAGAAAAACCAACCTATCGACAAATGACAACCATTGCAATAAATAAATAAAAACAGACAGCTTTTAAAGTGACTGCCTTCGTCTCACGACCCATAAAAAATCCCCGATTTCCATCGTCAAAATAATAATAATAATAATAAGTATAAACCAACAGTTGAATCGAAAAGGGATTTTCTTCTCTGAAAGCAAAGTATTTTAAAAATCTCTCTTATTATTCCTGAAATATTTAAATTTTAGAAAGTTGCAACTTACGTTTGCATTGCCGGATATTAATCACGTTTATCGTCTTCGATGCTTTAAAAGCAGAAGCGTTGAATGCCTAATGGAGAGACTTTAATGACATTTTAAACTCGATGCGTTCGCGTGAAATCTTGGAATACAACTTGGTATTAAAACTAGCAAGGAGTTTTCAAGGTATAATCAAGAATCGTTATAGTAATGTAAATTACTGGGCTTGCAAATATTTCTAGGAGTTATTATTGAGATATAGTGCGAATGAATTCAAAAATCCGAATATATATATGGACTATGGAAGCTATTAATTCTTCTTAATAATTCAAATGAGTGATTCACTAGTGATTCCGCAAAATCGCAGCTTTTATTATAGTCCAGGGCAAATTACAAGAGCAACTTTTGAACTCGAACAGTACAAAGGAAGAATTCTATGAAAGATGACAATACAATTCTATATAACTATTCCGGTTTCCCATGCTCTGCCATTTGTATTGCACTGGTTGGAGCAACAGTGTTGCATTCTTGCTGATATTTCTACCATACAAAAAAAAACATGGCGATTCTATTAGATTAGACAGATTTAGCGAGAAAAAATTATTTACATAAGAGTTTAGAGTCAATGATGTAATGTCAAAGCGAAGCCCTTATAATTGGGCTAAGCTGAAGAAAGTATATTTCTAATCGCCTTTTCTGTCTTTAATTGAATTTCCATGATTGAAGTTTCGTCATAACGGAGATCAGCCCCTATTTTGTTATTTTAAAATGAGGACTTGATTTTATATTATTACTGAGCTCAAAATTTTGTCGGTTTTCTAGAAAATCTAGAGATTAAACTGCAAGCAGCAGAAGATGAAATATAATAAATTTACGTGCGTATACGTATAAGATATAATAGAAACGTTTCGCATTAAAAGCATATAAGACATTTTCACTTAAACGTTTCACACTGTGAACATAACTGTTTTCATTGGAAGTTTCACTGAGACTGAAATGTAAAAACGATTTCTATTATTGTTATAATTGTACTGATTAACATTTAGACTATACTATTCTCTTTATTTGGTAAATAGCAACAATATCCCTTTTAATAAAGCTTAGAATTGAGGAATTTTAAGTAGGAATTAAGCCTTATAACAATGAATACTTTTAAATTAACAGCTTTTTGAAATTAGCCAATTGAAAATTGTGAATAGAATTAAAACTGAACAATATCAAAATAAAAAGGAACAAAATTGTCCTTTTGTAGTTTTACCGAAATTCGGTAAGCGTAACATGGACAACATGGAAGGCGGAGGGGGGGGGCTAGACATCCAAACCAATTATAATGAAAATCATTTGAAATCAAGCAATTTCAGATTTTTAAGACGTACACTGTTAAAAATGTTTGCAATTTTAATAAAGATTTACTATACATTTGTATATTAAATCTAAAAACTCGGTCTATAAGTCTAATGAGGATGTACATGAAGAAATAAAATTCTATTCTATTCTACATTTTCAAACTGTAAAACTATGAAAATAGAGCAAATATTAGTTCTTACTTGCATTGCCCTCTGATTGTTTTTTCAGTTCGTAAATTAGTTTTAAAAATACAATAAAATTCATTCACAAGCATTTTAATGAATTAAAATGCGCCTAAGCACTATTTAAATCTTGAAGAATATATACATAATTAGCATGAATCAATAATTACAAATATTTTGAAAAAAGACAAATACTTTCCTTTCTAAATTAATGTATGAACTATGCGAATGGTATCAAACTTTAAATGTAGGCATTTAACTTGCGCGCCAATCGGCTCTTGTCAGCTTCGAAC
This sequence comes from Andricus grossulariae, assembly GCA_011634705.1. Lineage (NCBI taxonomy): Eukaryota > Metazoa > Arthropoda > Insecta > Hymenoptera > Cynipidae > Andricus > Andricus grossulariae. Next base: position 69,012,887 of record JAABKJ010075445.1, on the reverse strand, counting down.
ATGATCGGTAACGACCGGACTCTTTCGGCTCCTGACGTTGGGGGAAGGTACCAAAGAGGATCTCAAAACACTGTACGATGATCCGCTCGTAGTGGGACGAACAACGTCCAGGAATTCCTTAATGCTTGCCTTCATGATACTTTTTCAAATCCACGACAAGATAAAAAGTAATCATACAGTGATGAGTATGTAATGATATCAATAAACGGTATTACAAATTATTGACAACATTATAAAGTCCAATATTTCAAATTTGAATATCCCGCCCGTGCGGGTGCCTGCGATTTTAGTTCCCGCAGTTCTCACATAAGCACACGTGTAGCTCCATAAGCGGCCATATTGGAAATATTTGTTTCCAACTTTCGTAACGAGGCTTCACCCCCGTGCAGTGCTCCCAACGCGGGCACCTTGAGCTACTGCGCATGCGATGCATAAGGAGGTTCATTGGCTAACGTTCGCGCGCTTATTTGAAATGTTGGAAAATACCATTTTTTTATTTATCATGAATGAAATTATTAATAACATTTGCATATTGATTTTAATTGATATAAACAATTTCAAAAGCATAAATTTGTAAAAATAATTTGAAAAATAAAAAAAGATTACATTACATAACATGATATTTTTTATTTACTAAATACTCATTTTAATTGTCAACCTAATGCTCAGAATATATTAAAAATCATACACGTACCACTTAAACATATTAAATTATAATTATTTTCAATTATTAATAAAAAATAAAAAATAAATGTATTTTTAACATTTCAAATAAGCGCGCGAACGGCATCCACTGAAACGCGATATGCGTCGCATGCGCAGTAGTGCAAGGTGCCCGCGTTGGGAACACTGCCCCCGTGGCACAAATGGTTGTAGCAGCCCTATGCCACTTTTCCGACCGCGTGCAAAAGCGCTGGCTACAGTTTGATGGCATCTGTGAACTAATCCGCTGGCGGCGCTGCTGCGCTTCTTGTTGACAGATACATTAGGATATATGACAAATTCAAATAAAAAATGAAGTATTATTGAAAAAACATAAGTTTGAGTGATTTATAGTGCGCGTAAAAGAAATTAATTATTTTAAAGAAGGCTTTTGTTCATTAATATGGCCAGATATAGAGGTATTAGATGCGTAGTTCCGAAATGCAATTAGGGCTACGAATTCTCTTTGGAGAAATCTCACCTTTTTTCTCCTTCCAAAGATAAAATTTTACTCGAAAAATGGCAAAGGGCAATTCCGCGAAAAGATTTTACATTAAAAAGTCGATTGCGGTGTGCCACAAACATTTTCATCAGGAGCAAATAATTTGTAAGCGAGAAGTCAAAGATGCTGAGGCAAGGTCACGGCATCGGTATGTATCGTAAACATTTGAAATCTTATATTAGTTTTACTTACAACAACACAAATTTTCTATATCTTTAAATAAAAATTATACATATATTTCCACAGGTGACTGTTACATTAGAAAAGTATATCTAAGATATGTGTCACATTCTTTTGTCAAAATATCTGGAACACGGCCTGATGGTATATGTATATAATATAATATTTTTCGAAACCAAATTTTCAAACCGCCTTATATATATATATTAATTAACGCTAATCCAAGAGAGTATGAAAATATAAAACTGAGAGCTCAGGTTCATTAATATCATTATTATTATTAATTATATTATTATCACATCAATATTAATTAGCTGATAATTTATGGTATAAATGGTAAAAGTATATATAAAGTGCTCTAAAAATTCTAAAAATTCTTTAAATTAGTTATACATTCTTATGACTTTAAAAATAAATAAAAATAATATAAAGCTATAAAAAGGCAGAATATTGCACAATATTCATCAACTACGCATGTAAGAAAATTAATAAACGATAAAAGTAAAAAAAAATAGTTGTGAATTCGAATAATATCTTTTTTCTAAAATTATTTCAGTACACGGAGAAAAATGGATGTTTAAACGTAACATCTAGATGTTCAAGGTTAACATATTTTATGTTTAACTATAGGACAGCAATCTAGATGTAACATCCAAAATGTTTAACTGATATATCCAGAATATTACATGTATGCATACATACATGGTTATGTCAAATAATGGCTTCAAATATTTGAGTTTACTTATTTCTGAACATTTAAGGAATTAATTGATAAGTTATTTGTGAATTTAAAACTAAACTTGAATGTTCGCACATGAACGAAAAACAGATAAAGGGTATGAAATGTCGATCAGATGATACATTCAGTCAAGTTGAGGTTACGTTTACTATTTTTAATTCAAAATAAAAAAGGGGGTAAGTAAGCTGAGAACGAATGATCTGTGATCTGTATTTAAAATTCTATCTATTTTAAATTACTTAAACTCATATCTTATTATAAATTTACAAACATTTTGTAAAATGTGTTCGAGTCAATATAACTTCAAACTCATTCAAACAAAATATATATTTAAATCAAAAATATATGGTCAACCAAAAAATTTGTTTGAATCAAACATACGTATGTTTGACTGTATAACAAAGAAAGAATATGATTGATTCAAACAGATCTTTCTCTCAGTGCACTGAGAAACGCAGCCCTAAAACAGGCCAGGAAGGAATTGGGAAAATCCATCAAGAAAAGCAAGATCCTTGGATGGTAGAACATAAAGGATGAAGTTGACAAGGAGCCCTGGGGTTTGGGATACAAGATTGTAACTCGCAAGCTTGGAAACCTTACCTCAGTGGGAACGCGTGATACTGAAAAAATGGCCAGCATTGTGGATACGATTTTCCCGACACACCAATCGCGGGAAGAAGAAGATGCGTACACAATGACACAGGAAATCCCGCTCTTCTGAAAACGATGAGAATTTAGTTAGAGATCCCAATGCAGGTGGGAACCGAAGAGGTGCAGACGAATAAAGCGGTGAAACATCTTGGCATCCTGCTTGATAGTAAGCTCACTTTTTGGAAGCAGATAAAACGAGCAGCTGATAAGGCGTGCACAGTAACCACGAACCTCAGCCGGTTAATATCCAACATAGGAGGCCCAACACCGAGTAGGCGACACTTACTAATGTCGGTGACGCACTCCATCCTCTTGTATAGAGCCGAAGTTTGGGCTGATGCTCTTAAAATAGAGAACTACCGCAAACGTATGACAGGGGTACAGTGGAGAGGAGCGCAGAGAGTGGCATGTGCTTATCGCACTGTCTCGGAACCAGCGACATTGGTAATTGCAAGAGTCATACTCATTGATATGCTTGCAGCAGAACGCAAGGCCGTATATGTTAGAAAAACCGAGTTCGGCAAATTTGAAGCGAAAAGAGAAGCCAGGGCACAAACGATGCATCAATGGTAGGCAAGATGCAATCGGGGAGCCAGAGGAAAATGGACCTTCAGCCTCATACCCGATATAAACGTGTGGGTAAGCCGTGATCATGGAGAAGTAAACTTCTACATGACACAAATGCTCTCTGGGCGCAGATTGTTCCGCGCCTATCTACACAAAATAAGAACAGCTGAAAAGCCAGACTGCACATATTGCGGGGAAAACCGCGATTATGCGTTCTACACTTACTTTGAGTGTGACAGGTGGATAGAAGAAAGACAAAGGCTGGAAAGCGAGGTCGAACTTTATACACCAGATACTCTGATGGAGGTGATGCTGGGTAGCGAAGACAACTGGGATCTCATAACCAGTTATGTAGAATCAGTCTTACATCAGAAGAAACGCGACGAAAAGAAAAATGGAGCCAGAGCAGCTGCAAATTAAGAATCGCAGCAGGCAAACACATAACGGCTATCAACCATGCCCAAACCAGGATGTCCGAAGGCCGACGAGCCCGTTGTACGACATTGTCGTGCTACTACACCCAACCAAGACGTCGAAGGCCGACGAGCCCGATGTGCGGTACCACCGCACTGCTGAGGACGATGCGCACATCTTGGTTTGCGACACGAGGCCGACAAATAAGAAGACCAGCAGACGCCCCTGTAGGCAAAGAAACGGCACCCCCTGAAGTAATGCGAAAGCAGTTCCGGGGGTATTCCTCCCAAGTTGATATCATCATTATAATGATCTAATTAAGATTTTTGTATATATTCATACATATTAAGATCATTGTAGCGTTGCTATCAACATCCCCACACTAGCCTGGTGGAAGTTTCAAAATTAAATTAAGTCCGTTTGAATCCCAAGAATTCCGATCGATTATGAACGAATGCGTTGAATGATTCCGTGCTTCAATCAGAATGATTCCGCACCATTCTGAACAAAATTTTGACTCCGTCTGAATCCGGCGCAATACTGTAGCTCATTCCGAATGATTACGTTTGTTCCACTCACAGTCCGAATGATTCCATAGCAAAAAATTTCATTCCGTATGAATCCATCACATGACACGAGCTCATTCCAAATGATTCCGTGCCGTTCCTCCTTCAGTCCGAATGATTCCGTACATCTCAGAATGAAAATTCCATTCCGCCTGATTCCGTGACAAGGCGCAAGTTCATTCCGAATGATTCAGTGTCATTTAGCACTCAGGCCGAATGATTCCGCATCGATCGGAATGAAATTCTCATTACGTTTGAATCCGTCAAATGACGCGAGTTCATTCCGAATGATTGCGTGTCTTTCAGCACTCGGACCGAATGATTCCGCATCGGTCGGAATAAAATACTCATTTCGTTTGAATCCGTTAAATGACGCAACTTCATTCCAATTCATTCCGAATTCACTCAGAATGATTCCGCACTTATCAGAATAAAATGTCCATTTCGTCTGAAACCGTCAAATAACGCTAGCTCATTCTGACAGATTCCGCATCATTCCGATCTCAGTCCGAATAATTCCACACTTATTAAAATAAAACGTCCACTCTGTGTGAATCCATCTTATGACGCGAGTACTTGCCGAATGATTCTGAGTCTATCCGTTAACAGTCATAATGATTCCGGTTCGATCCAAATACAATTGCCACATTGCGTTTGAAACATAAGTCAAAGAAAAAAAATGGAATGGCTTGAAATTATTCTGAATGACATGGAATCAGTTGGAATGAGCTCGAGTTATCTGACGGATTCAGACGAAATGGGCACTGTATTCTGATAAGTGCGGAATCATTCGGATAAAATTCGGAATTTCACGGAATCAATCGGAATGAGCCTGAGTTATCTGGTATATATATATATATATATATATATATATATATACATATATACACACACATATATATATTATATATATATATACAGACAGACAGACACCGACAAAATTTTATGATTTTCGGACTCTGTGAGTGCCGAAACGTAAAGATCCGTTAAAAACTAGAGATTGAAAATTTGGACGATTACATTACACTCTCATGAATGATAATGTAAAAAACTGATCTAAAAGTTACTTTACCAAGGTCTTTCTGAAAGATGAACGAGATCCTTAAAAACATTTAATATAAACGTCAACTTTAAAAATATCCACACCTTAGAAAAATGCTTGACTAACAAAAAAGACTCAGAAACAATAGAAAATTGGTCTAATGTGGTTTATTTAATAAAATGCACTGGTTGTAAAAAACATTACGTAGGTGAAAGTGGAAGGAGATTGAAAATTAGAATTTATTAACATAAAAAACATTGTAGAATTAGTAATTTAAACACAGGTTTGTCACAGCATTCATGGAAAATTTAAATAATGAATATGAACAAAATTTATCAAAACACTATGCAATACCTTCCCTTTTAAATTCTTATTACTTAATTCAATAATATTTTATTTCAATCTTTTATTTCAATCTTATATTCTCAAGCTTTGGCGCGCCTTTTCATCAAAGGTTTGTTAAAAGTTCTCACCTCTACAAGTAGTGACCTTTATAGCAGTTATTCTTGTATCGCCCGTCTGTAAACATCGTTTTAAAAATGTGACAGTTTTATAAATTATTAGAGCCTCTTCAAAATCTTTGAGGCTTCAATTGAACATTATGACTTTTTAAACATTTTTACACTCTCATCAGAGAACGTATTAGATTTGTGTAAAATTTGATCCCCCCTGCCCCTTTTTGGTCAAATGTCTACGTTTTGAGACCCTCTGACCCCGAAAAACATGTTTTTACGAATTTACCTGTATGTATGTCTGTATGTCTGTCTGTATGTCTGTCTGTATGTCTGTCTGTATGTATGTATGTCTGTCTGTCTGTGAGCACGATAACTTTTCAAAGAATCAATTTATTAGATTGGCCTTTGATACACTCTTTTAGTGTCAGAAACTAAAGGTCAAGTTCATTAGCCAGCTATTTTGGATACAAATTAAAAAAGTTTGAGCAATTTCAAAATTTTTGAGATAATTGTTTTCAAGATTAAAAAATTCTATGAACGGCGATGTGTAGTACTCGGAAACTCAAACAATTTATTCTGACGACTTTTTTCGATAAAAAGAAAATTATTAGAATTATAGCATTTGAAAAAAAAACGGGAATTTTAAGCCAAGCAACGGGCGATATGAATAAAATTCAAAGAAAAAACGTTAGCTTTTGGAAGCCCTACAAGATTATCATAACAACTTGTTACATTTTCTTGAAAAAACGAAAATTCAAATTTTGAGCCCAATAACGCGAGATACGAAAAGAAGTTAAGATATCAGAATGATTGCTTTCACGAAGACCTGTACACTTTTCTTTGAACATTTTTTGGCAGGAGGCATAGTTTTTTTTTAAGTATGGAAAATGGTATTGAAATATTTTTAATTTAATTTTCACATTCTCATTAATGAGAGTGTAATGTAATCTTCCAAATTTCCGATCTCTAGTTTTTAACGGATCTTTACATTTCGGCACTCACACAGCACGTACAGTTCGAGCTTATTGACCGTACTGACCTTATTTTAGTACTGTTGTTGCCCACAAAATGTGAATTTTTTGTGAGTAATTGAAAATATTAAGCGCTTCATGTTCTAACGTTGCGAGAAGCGGGGGATTTATATCATTTTTATTACCGCACTTGATGCTGGCGTTATATTAGCACCGCCGTTAAGCGGACGTAGTGTTGACTACATTTTAATGTGTGATGCTTATTTTGTCGTTGTTTTTGCTCTCAATGCTCTGTAGCTGGTACACTATTGTACAACCGGATTCCATTACAGAAAATATCTTTTTGGCCTGCCGTTGTACGAATAAATCCTACTTGCATATTCTTCTTACTCCTCGTATTGTAATTATGCTTCTCCATTATTTGCTTCATTCTCTTGCCTATAAATTTCGGTAGTAATCCATTTTCTGCTTCATACAAAAAATGCAAAAGTTTAATGCTATTCTCGGCCTTAACGACATAAAAAGTAAAGCACTCAACATGTCATCTACCGCTGTCTACCTATCACATACAATACGTTATTGCTTTCATTGCCCGATTTTGACATTTTTTTAGCTCATCTAGAGATTTTTCATTTGGCGTTGAACATAACCGTGGAACAGTATTCAAAATGGGGTGCTATAATGCTCTTTAGATAATTATTCCTGTGTACTGAGATACGGAATACGACAATCTTTTCAGAAAGTAAATCTTTTTGCTGATCTTCTTAACCAAATATTCTATGTGTTCAGTGACGCCTAGCTTTTCGTCCATTACCACTCCTAAATATTTCATACTTTTAAGTCTTTCAATATCTAATCCATCAATCTGAAGATTTACATCTACATCATCAATTTTTCTCCTTGTACTGCTTATTATCGTACATTTTTTTGTATATTGATTTTTAATTCATTAGATTCTAACCAATTTTCAATATTTTTGGTTCTTCTTTCATGATTTTTTTTACTTCAATTACACTTTTTGGCACGCAATAAATCATGGCATCATCCGCAAATAATTTCAATAGACACTTACTAACAACATCGACAATATCATTCATTTTTACAATTTACATAAGTGGTCCTAAAACCGAGCTCTGCGGCACATCATTTTGGACATTGATACTACACGATTTCACATTTTGATATCCAATACCCCCCCCCCCCTTCGCCACACACACACACACACACACCCTCATATATATATATATATATATATTGAAATAGTATAGATAAAGTATATCTAAAGTATAGCTGAAGTATGGCTGAAGTATAGCTGAAGTATAGCTGAAGTATGGGATATACTTCATCTATACTTAAGTATATAGTGGCACAATAGGCTTTATAGATTGAGCGCCAGAGGAGCTCTCCATGGGCTCCTCGCCCGTCCTAAAATTAACTAACTAAGTATAGCTGAAGTATGGAATATACTTCATCTATACTTAAGTATAGCTGAAGTACAGATTATACATAATTTATACTTAAGTATGGCAAAAGTATCGGACATGGAATGGCTCTCATTTGTTCTTCAAGATACCCTAGCAATGTGATAAAACATAATGTATCATAAATGACAGTTCGTCCAAAAATTTAAAAAGTTCGTGATTCAAGTGATTTCGTGAGTCAAATAAGTTTTGAATATTGTTCGTGATGTTTAGTGTTCAATTTCTCATAATATAAAGTTAAACAATTTATGTTACAATTAACAGTTTACTTATTTTGAAATTTACAAAAAATATTCTTTGACATTGTGAAAATCATGATTCTGGATCTCTATTTTCATGTATTTCAGATAACTGATTATCTCCCATTAGAAATAATACGGCTATACCTACTATAGCTATACTTTTCCTATACTTTCGACATAAGCTACATACTTGAGCTATACTTGAAAGATATACTTCAGCCATACTTTGACTGAACATCAGCTATACTTTATCTATACTGCAGATATGTTATGTTATGTTATACTGCAGCTATACTTCTCAGATATACTTCAAAAATACTTCCCCTATACTTCAACTATACATTGTTACGCTTTAACTATATTTGAGCTATACAGCCACTATACTTCATTGAAACATACATGAAGTATGGGATCGTCTCAAATGCCATACTTGTACTATACTATCTGAGAGATCACTCCCATACGATTTCACAGATGTTTTCCTAGATCAATCCCATACCAAAATTTTTCTACCCGGGATGTACCAGACGTAAGAGTTAATTCTGGTCAATTGCGATGATATCTCTGTCAAAGTACACTCCCCTTTGGGAACCACAATCTTCTTCCAGCTATCCTGCCGCTTTCGGAAGCACCCCTTAAAGTAACCTCTCGGAATAGCCCACAGCTGCTTCGTCTCATTCTGTTTTACTTTCTCTACGTCTTGAAATCGTTTTTCTATTAGATATACTTCCATTTGGAAAACCGTCAGAAATCACAGGGAGCCAGGTAAGGGCTGTATGGGGGCTGCTGAAGTATTCATGGTGCAGGACACCTTCCTGATCCCATGACTCATTCCCAGTAATGACCTTTTTGAACATTTCCGGGTTGTTTCTGATTGATTCCAAATTGTCCTGGGCGACTTTAACCTGATCATTCTTTTGGTCTTCTGTCAGCAACTCATCCCCAAATCTTAGCTCAAAATTTCCGAAACAATAGTTTGTGGAATCCCGAGGTCTTCCTGTTCCGGCGTCCTAAAATGCGACGCGTACGTGGTTAGACGTTTACGCAACTACTTACACTAGCCGACTGAAGATTCGCAGGTTCGTGTCACTTGGTAGTGTCGTCTAAATGTTAAGTACCTGTTTTTGACACTAGCACAACTAGGTACAAAGTTGGAGCATAAGGCCGGATACTTTCCCGACAGGCCTCGTATAACGACTATGGGTAGGCCGTATAGGTTCTTACATAAGGATCCTATATAGGTTCCTACGCAGGGTGTCCCAGAATAAAGTGCCCAGACTTATATGGCTGTATAAAAAAACACAAAATAATTCGAGAATTCCTTTTCCAAAAATAAGTTGAAGTTTTAGTTTCTGGGTTATAAATTGTTTAAGCTGGACCCATCAGGAGCGCCGTATAAGCAGCCGTGCATGCGTGAGCCTCAGCTTAACACTGTGGTAGTGACTGCCGCTTCTCCTGCAACAATCACCACCTCGGCGCTCGCTTCCATGTAAAAAACGACGCGCCGCGACAGGGGCAGAGAGCGCGGCACTGCGTTAGCATTTCGAGTAAAAAAAAACAGCTTCTCCCGATACAGACATGAAGGCAAAGTTTGATTACTAAAAGAAAGGAAGGATACAACCCGTGCATGAATATTTGGACTAAATTCATAACCGAGGTACACTAACCAGGCACTTGTACTGCTACACTTGGAAAACTCGTATAAGTTAAAAATTACGATAGAAGATTTGGCAAAAAATATTTCTAGACAATCAATCCCGTAAGGGCAGGTTTTTTTACAACAGCAAAAATAACGATCAGAATAAAATTACTCTGAAACAATTGTTAGGGATCATAATTGTAAGTTCAACTGTCGTAGTTTAGGAAGTTCATAGATTTTTTGCAATAATCAAGTTCTTGGAGCCCCATCATTTTCTTATCAACTTTTTACCAACTATCACTTGCAAATATACTAATTTAAGTGTACTTAGAAGGATGCTAGAATTTTTTTCAACCGTTCTAAGAAAATGAAATTCAAGTTTGCAACGTTTATGATAAACAAAAAAAAACAAAAAAAATTGTTTTCTCAAACCAGCAAAAGTCTGAAATATTTGTTAAGAAAATCATTTCATACACTGCCTAAAGATCACCAAAAAAGTTTCATCCCCTTAGCAAATGTTCAACACACCCCAGTTCAACCCCTAAAAACTATAAAATCACAGAAAATGCAATAAGTCGAAAGTCTACAATTTTCTTCTACAAAATTATTTTGTTCGATGCACTTTTGATCATGGATCCTGCTTTACCGGTAACCTTCTCACCCACGTTTATATGCCTATCTAAATCTCCATCAATCTACATGTTCGTTAACTTGCATTAATTATTACCTCACTAAGTGAAAAGTGCAAAAAAAGTTTAATAGTTTAGAAAAAACCACAACTTTTTAACACTCATCTATGAGAATATAGTTGTAAACAATAATAAATTGTTTAAAGGACTGTGATTGTGAAATTGTATTATTTATTATTCTTCTAAATGGAAAGTGGGTAAAAAGTAAACAATTTGAAAAGAAACCGCAACTATGTAGCATCAATAAAGACATAGTTATCAAAAATAATAATTTGTTTAAATAATTATTTTTGGTGCATTGAATTGATTATTAATTCACTGCAAGTGGAAAGTACACAAATAGTCGAACATTTTAGAAAAAAAACGAAACTTTCTGGCACTATACAATAATAATAAATTGTTTGAATAATTAATTTGGTTAAATTCAATTAATTATTATTGACCTCACTCTTATTAAAAATTGTACAAAAAGTTGGAATTTTTTTGAAAACTGCAATTTTCTAGCAATATCCTGAGAGAATATTATTAGGAATAATAAGAAATTGTTTAAACAATTATGTCTGTAAACATTAATTCACTCGAATTGAAAATTGCACAAAATGTGGAAAGTTTTTGAAACATTCGCGACCTTCTAACTCTATACTAAGAGAAAGTTGCTAAAAATTTTTTTTTTCTCTTTTTTTTTTTTACAAAAAAACAAAGCCCACAGAAAGAATAGTTATCAAAATATACAAAATGAAAATGTAAATTTCGTTTATTAATGAATTGTTTAAAAAAAAACGAAATCGAAGAAATATAAAAGTACAGTTGACAGTTTACTGCTGTACTTCATGAAGGGATTCTATCCCTTCCCTGGCCTGCGGAGAGACGATCACGTTACAAGGGGTTACTTTTTTTGCCTATCGTCATAAAAACATACTTAGTACTTGCGGGGTTCTTCCTAATTTTCCTATTTCAAACTATTTTTCACATCTTTACATCAAATACCTTTTTTGAATAATAAAATATCTTCTGATTTTTTTGAAAATTTGCAGGTGCATTGTCCAGATATGAAAGAAACTTTTTACCAAGTATGAACGAAAATCTGAAACGGTTACTATGCCTAAAGTAATTTGAAACATGGGGCAATTTTTTAGCAATATTTAATAAAAAAATTGACGTATTGCAATTTCGCAAACACAGCGTGTGAGATAGTCCTTAATCAGGATCAAATCTATATTTTTGACTTCTTTTTTAGATAACTGTAGCTGACACGTGTCCACAAAAAATAAGCAGTTTTTTTTATTTTCTGAGCAAACTATTATTTTGATGTAAAAAAGAGAACAAAATTTTTTGCAGAGGAAAGAATTTTGCACATTTTTGTATAGAACCTTAATTCTTCTAAAATTAGCCGTTTCCGAGATAAACTCGAAAAACTGATAATCGCCGTCATTTTTCAAGATAAATTGTTTAGCTATTGTTCAATCGATATCATACGTTTACAGGTTCATTAATAGCCTATTATGAAGGGTTTAGATCACATATAAGCCTGTTACTAATTATTTCCTTTATCCGTCTTCTTTGGTTCTTCGTTGACTAGACTAAAATGCTACGGCGCAGAAGTGGAGATCCAAAACGTTTTTCATACGAAGTCGTTCGAGTCACGATTGGCTGACCTGTTACGATATTGTAGTATGAAATATTCTAGTTGCGAAATTTCAAAGTTTTGCGGAACCTTTAAATATTTTCTTATACTAATTGCTGTAATTTGAAAAGAATAGAATATAAATCTTGGTAATGATATTGTAATTCTGAGATAAACTGTTTGAAATTAAAAGGTAAATGAGTAAAAAAATATTTAAGATTCAATGCGTACGACCTAATGAAAAAGGCCCAGTTCGACGATTTTATTCTAGAAGTTTTGAGCGTCTTTGTGAGTTAGGGTAGAGATAGCCGATTTTGGGTTTTTATGGGGGGTGATGTGGTAAAATGTGCTCTGCTCAAGTTCCGAGGTTGTCCTGGAGCCCACCTGGCATGAAATGTTGCAGTGAAAATTTCAAAGAAATATGACAATAAAACCTTTTGATAATGTTGCATACAGGTTTAAAAACGTTTTAAAATTATTTCGATGAAATATGTCCTGAAGTAAATATAAAATATTGCAGAAACATTTTAGTAAAATATTATATATCATGTTTAAAAATAATTTAAAGAAACTTTGCAGAAATATTGCAGAAACATTGTACTAAAATGTTACTTGCCTTGTTCGAAAATATTTTCAAGAAACATTGTAAAAAAATTGCATAAATATTGTACGAACTCATTTATGAAAGATTTTGAAAATATTATAATGAAACCTTTTGATAATGTTGCACACAGGTTTCAAAGAAGTTTTAAAATTATTTCTATGAAATGTTTCCTGAAGTTAATCTAAAATCTTGCAGAAACAGTTCACTAAAATATTACTTGTGATGTTTAAAAATAATTTAAAGAAACTTTGGAGAAATATTGCAGGAACATTGTACTAAAATATTACTTGGCTTGTTCAAAAATATTTGCAAGAAACATTGTGAAAAAATTGGATAAATATTGCACGAAATCAGTTATAAAAGATTTTGCAAATTTTACAATGAAACATTTTGATAATGACGCACAATGTTTTTAAAGACGTTTTTAAATTATTTCTATGAAAGGTTTCCTGAAGTAAATATAAAATATTGCAGAAACATTTCAGTAAAATATTATTTGTCGTGTTCAAAAATAATTTGAAGAAACTTTGCAAAAATATTACAGAAACATTTCACTAAAATATTACTTGCCTTGTTCAAAAATATGGTACGATAATCGCGTTTCTCCAATCGTCTGGGACTTGTCTCGTCTCGATACATAAATTTATCAATTCGCACAACCTCTGAGGTATGTACTCGCCACCGTATTTAAGCATTTCAGCGCTAATACTGTCTACATCAGCAGCCTTAACTTTTTTTAAGTTGTTAATTATATCTCTAACCTCAGTGACACAGAGTTTTTCAATTGGGTTTTCAAATGAATTATGTTCTATGTCGCATTTCTGTTGCCCTATGTCTTCACCTCCTAATAATACTTTGAAAGAATATTTTAAAGCGTCCATTATTTCGTCTGTATCATATACCATTTCACCTCTGCTGTTTTTCATGCTGGCAAACTCTGTATTTTTAGATTCCTTCATCTCTTAAAATAATAGTTTGATGGTTCCTTCAAAGTCGTTTTGTATTTTGGTCTCTTCTTCTGTTCTGATTTTATCTTTACTTACCTTGACTAGTCGTTTAACTTTCTTCGTTTTGTGTCTGAAATCATTTTCAAGTCTATTCCTCACCTTATCGCTAAGACCTATGATGTTCAACGTTCTCTTGAACACTTTTTTCTTTTCTTTTTGGGCTACCTCATTTCCATCATTCCACCATTTATCGCCAAATTTTCTTCCTACAACCACCGTACCATATACTTCAGTCGCAGTTTTAACAATGATATCCCGTAACATAGTCCAAGCGCTATCTATATCTTTATTGCTTTTAAGTGCCTCCCAAGATGCCTCATATATGCGTTCGTTTAGCTTATTTTTAAAATCTATTCGCACTTCCGGTTTCTGTGAATTTTCAATCTTGATTCGCTTTTTTTATATTTTTTTGTTCTCTTTCTTCTCCATCCCCGCTTTAAATTTATTTTGGAGACAAGAAGGTAATGATCAGTATTTCATTTGGAACCCAGCATGACTCTTGTATTGACGAAGTCAATTATACTGCGGTTATTTCCTTTACACCAGGTGTACATGTGGATCATTTTATGTCGAAACCCAGTATTTGTGATAAATAGGCCCTTTTCTAAGCATCAGCGAACTAATTTTTCCCCGTTATAATTTTTTCTTGTTGTATACCCAAACTTACCTAGCACCCTTTCTGTATCTGTATCCTGACGTTGGACGTCAACCCATTCGTTCATATCTCCTAGCAGAATTATTCTTTCACCCTGATCGCAAGTACTTATAGTATCATTTAAAGTGTCCCAGAAGGCGTCTTTGACTTCTCTCGGATCGCTATCAACTGGGGCGTATCACGCTATGATAAATAATCTTCTGATTCCTACCTTGATTCTAGCCAGCTACCGATTAAAAAATTGTGTTTAGGTCCACTTCGTATCAAATCTAGAAAAACTTTGTGAAAGCCGATCGTTAAAAAAACGCTTGAATTTTTTTTGTTCAAAAAGCAAAATGAAAAAAGTAGATAATAATGAAAATTCAATATTCCTATTTTATTTAAACTATTCGCGATTGCTTGAAAGGGTGAATAATCAGTAAAAAATCAGTTATAAATATTTTCCAAGAATGCTCACTGACGTTGTTGAGAAGATATAAGACAATGGTATTTGTTACATGTAAACAAACTGACCAGGAAAAATGCTTGCTTGAGAGTTAACGAGATTCATGTATTCAATTCTATGAAGCCATCATCACAATATATGTGAAAGCAATCTATAATTATGACACATACAGCATTATTAATCATGTTCAGCATTATGAACAAAGTAGCTTAAAAAATTGAACTTGAGCTGTTCTTGAACAGACAGGCTCACGTTTTTTCTTATCGCTGAATAGACTAAAAATTACTTCTAAGTAATGATTTCTACACTGTTTCTACACTGTCAGAAGTAAGTACATTATTTTTATGAAAATGTTAGTGAAGCTTTTTACACTTCGGTTAGTGAAAAACTCATTGACATTTCATGCAACACTGGAATTTAAATAGCCTTATTGAAATTTCAATGTAAGTGTTGAAACTATTTTAAGAGATAATGCATTGAATTTTTTGTAAATGTGCATGAATATTCTATGGATATTCAATCTTCTTTTCAATTCAATTGAATTTAATGAATTTGTTTTAAATTGTGTTCATATTTTCATTTCGTTTTATTAAATTTAATGAGAAATGTTACTTCGTTTTCAGTGCATATTCATAAAATGTACGTAAACCACAGTGAAATTTATTCAGCCACAAAAAATTTCAAATGAACAAGTAATTGAAACAAATTTCAGAGTCAATTTTATGAAATTTCAACAACTTTTGCTTCAAAATTAAGTTTCGTGTCACTGAAAATTAATAAATATGGTCTCATATTTATTTTCAAGGCCAAATTTATGAAATTTCATTGACATAAGTCATTGAAAACTGACTAAAATTTCAGGAAATTTCTAATAGTGTAATTTGTTTTGAAGGTTGAATTTTTTAAACAAATTTGTTCAGAAGAAGCACGATTCAGCCTTTTTTAATATATAGATTTTGTTTTTATCACTTTTAAATATCAGTAACTCTACAATGATCTTCGTTAAGGATAATTTACTATTAGATAAAATATATATCATTTTATAGACAATTTTATGAAAAAGTTTACAATTAGGCTAGTTTCTAATGGATGGAAATAATTTTTCAGGAAAATGTTGTGAAAATTCTTCTAAGAGCATATTATATTTGTTATTATATAGAAATTTTTCCTAAACAAATACATATTTTTTAATCCATCCACAATATTTGGATGAACTTCCGAAAGCCGTAAACCGACGATTTCTTTCATACTATGTATATTTATGTATTTTGATGCGCTGATTAGATGTCATTTTTTAGATGACAGTTGCTCCCAGTGGGACCTTGCGGTGGTTGTTAACCTTTAGTTTTTAATTATATATGTATATATATATTATACTTACTGGGACGTTTACCATGAAACCGGCATGTTTTATTTTGAGGTTTTGGATCTATGTTTACATTCTTTATAAATACGTACCTACATTTGAAAGTAGGTCCTGCTCGTCGGGCGTTACTTAGCTCTCCATAGAGTGACGTTACCAGTTCTACTGTGCATATGTTGTGTCAGTGTCAGTGTGTGTCGTAGATCTGAGAGTGTGAGTGCTCTCGAGTCACGACACTTATCGCAGATCTTTACATTATCGTATGAAAAGATTTATACTGTTTTAAAAAAATATTGTCGTTATATTTCTTTAATATTTTGTCTCATTTCTTAATGTTTCTTTTTAAAATTATATAGCCTCAGTTTTTTTTCGAAAATAATTTTTTTTCATCAGAATAATAAAAATTACAAATTATGAACATTCAGAAATTTATTTTATTTTACTTTCATTTAAATTTTCAAAGACAATTACATCCTTCAAACTTCAACTAACAATACAAAATCATGAACGTTTAGAATTTTATTTTATTGAACTTTCAGTTACATTTTCAAAGAATATGACGTCCTTCTAATTGTAACTATTATCGCAATCCTAAACAATTGAAAATATAAATTCATCCTGTGCTATTTTGTTTAAAAAACATCAAAATATGAATTATTTTTATTTTTAAACGGAGTCCACTAGGACAAATTCAGAGTGTGGCCATTTTTAAACGAAAAGACTTTTGGCGACTGTTCAGGGAATAGGATTTTAGCTATTTTTCAACGAATAGGCTCAATTTTTTTACAGCATTAACTACGAATATCTTCCCGATGACTTTTTTGTATGATGCTTTGCAAATTTCCAAGAATTATTAATTATTTAAACAATTTTCACAAACAAATTAAGAGCTTGGCCTTTCTTCAACGAATAGGCTCAATTTTTATACAGAATTAACTAAGAATATCTTTCCGATGACTTTTTTCTATAATGTTCTGCAAATTTCCAAGATTTATTAATTATTTGAATAATTTCCATAAACAAATTAAGAGTTTGGCTATTTTTTAAAGAACAGGCTCAATTCGTTTCCAGAATCAACAAAGTATGTATTTCCAATAATTCCGATGACTTTTCTATGTTGCTTTGTAAATTTACCAGAATTATTAATTATTTAATACTAGAAGTACCGGGATTTTCTGCCACCTTTGGTTACCATGAGGGGTCAATTGACTTATATATGCATTGGGTGTCAAATAATGATTTTAAACCGTGATTTTTACCGTCAAAAGTTAACGATAGAAGTATGCTATATTCATATTACATCGTTAATAAAAGTGGAGAAGAGTAGTGAGTCCTGAAAAAGTACAACAAAGAAGTGAAAATGCCTGTCCCAGCGTAGTCCTACCGACGTCGCTTTTGCTGCTACGGCAACAGCAAGATAAATCGTTTGGTGCCGCTGTCCTCCCCGATCCGAGTACACGCCGTGCATTTCAACTTACTGCAAATGTGGTTACTTCTAGCGCTTTACTATAAACGTAGAACGTTATACACCGGTAGTAGAACTGATAGTCCGAAAATGTTTCGAAGCAGAGTAGAAGAAGAAACGACCATAAATGCAAACTCCAGCTGGCAGTATATCATCTATTTCCTGTTAAATAGAATAGCAGTAATAGTGATCAGGATTTTTAATATCACACACACGTTATAGAACCTATATAAATCAGACCTGCTGCGCAGAAGTGGATCAGAGTAATGAAATACTAGCCAAAACGCTATAGGGGTCAATGGCCCCTGTCGGTAACAGACCATAAAAACTAGATTTAAAAAAAAAGTGCGCATCCAATATTTCCGAAAAAAACGTCGAATACTCCTATTTATAAATAATAGAAAGTCACAAAACGCCATCTCTCTTCAAGCAACCGCTGCGGAGTTTTACCACTTTAAAAATCGAAAAGGGTCAATTGACCCCGCCCGGTACTTCTGGTGTTAAAGAATTTTTATTAAAATATAAAATGTTTGGCCTTATTTCTACGAATTGGCTCAATTTTTTTCAGAATTAACTAAGAATATCTTTCCGATGATTTTTTCTATAATGCTTTGCAAATTTCTAATAATTAATTGTTATATAAACAATTTTGATAAACAAATTAAGAGTTTGTCTATTTTTTAAAGAATAGGCTCAATTTGTTTACGGAATCAATAAAGAATGTTTTTCAAATAACTCTTTCCTATGACACTTTCAAAATATACAATAATTAATCATTATTTTAACAATTTTCATAAACATATTCAGAGTTTGGCTATTTTTCACGAAATAGGCAAAATTTGTTAACGGAGTCAACTCAGATTGTCTTTCCGATGACTCTTGACTATGTTTTATTAATTTACAAGAATGATTTTTTATTTAAACAACTTTCATGAACAAATTCATAATTTGGCTATTTTTCAACGAATAGGGTCAATTTTTTACAGAATTAATTAGGAATATCTTTCCGATCACTCTTTTTTTATCATGCTTTTCAAATTTCCAAGATTTATTAATTATTTAAACAGTTTTCATGAGCGAATTAAGTGTTTGGCTATTTTTCAAAGAATAGGCTCAATTTGTGTATGGAATGATATTTTGCTTCATCAAAACAAATCAAGACCTCCACAGTATTTTAGGAATCTCTTCTCTTTTTACATTCTGGAGAATATTTCAGAGAGGTCCACTTAAAGCCTTCAATATTTCCAACAGTTAACTTGAGACCATAACCTCGAGACTCAGGCCGATCCGTGACCCTCCAACCGAAAGAAACGAAATGGGTTCGGTGGAAAGGGAATTCAGGGACATGCGCTTTGAGAATGAAGATCCAACGTTTCGGTCGGGAGTTCCAATCGTAGATTCTCTATTTCCTCGCGAAAATAATATTTCACAAAATAGAGACGTAAATGATTCCAACTTAGACAGTCAAAACACAGTTCCGCCATTAATTAGGGTTTTACTTGGCGAACCAAATGTCAACGTGAATAGTCGAAGCTTGAGTCGTGCCTCCCTTCGTTCAAACGATACCCGCGGTTTCACATTGTTCTGTCGGGGTTCCAACGTATCGTCTACGCGGAGAACTGTTTCCTTGTTCTCCTGGCGTGAGGATGACTTAAGCGAAAGCTACAGTCCTGCTCGATTTCATTCGAGTTGAAATCGGAGTGCATCGCCAATTCTTGGACCCGGCGGGGGTCGTTCCGGTTTTGACGGTGACTTCCCAATGAAAATCGGTCGCATAGTTAGCTCTTGGAAAATCTCTTTTCCAAAAACAGAGAGAGATCCTGAACAGTTTTTACTGATTCTCAAGGATTATTAGAGTACCAGCGGGATACATAGAGACCTATTCGTTCCGTGTTTTTCGAAGATATTTGAGGGTCCGTACAGGTTATGGTACCTCGTCAACAAAAACACGTGGCATACATGGAGGGACTTCTCACGTGCTTTCCGATATGAGTGGGGTGTTAAGAAAGATGTTCGCGTGTAGAGCTAGACTCGTGTTTGAACGTATTCAGTTCCCGCCAAAATTTAGAGAACAATTAAACAGATCCTCTCAAAATTTGATCCGCGATTGACTTTCGAGATTTTAAATCTATCCCTTACAAATTATACCGAATTTCTGCATTACGTCAACGAACGTAGTTACCTCTACCAGAGATCGGTTGAGTCACTAAAGGCGCGTCCGAGGTCTAGCCGAATAGACCTAAACTATGTGCAAGGACAATTCGACTCGGTTGATGAGTTTGACGAATTAGGGCCAAGTGATGAGAATTCTGAAGGCGAACAAGTCGCAGACTTTAATGCTTTTCAAATTAAATCAACCACGAACCCTAGAAAAGATTTCAGGGTTCAAAACTCGAAATCTATGACTCGTCAGAGACTCGACAAAAACAATTACGCAGAATTGGGACATACAGTACGCTTCTGTACGTCAGAGCTGCAAATGGTCTGTATTCTTTGTCGCGAAACAGGACATTTCAAACCTATTTGCTAAAAATACCAGGGAAACGCCAAAAGCCTTCAGTAATTTCCCCTCAGATTACTGAAACCAAGGGCACAAGTGAGGATGTTCAAAGTTCTTCTTCATCCAAAAAGATCATTAGTACAGAAAGACTAATTAATATTGACCAACCTAAAATGTTGGATGACGTTGACGGTGATAAGAATAACATAGGGTTCAGCAATTCAGATCCACTTGAGTTACGTTTATTGGAGGAAGCTCTTAGTGACTCAGAAGAATCTGATGACGAGGTGGAGCATGTTTTACGCGCGGGGCATGAGAGATCCTTTGAGGAAACTATTGCCTCACTCATTTTCAGATGAGAGCTCTGAAAAGGACGTGACCGATTCAGTCGACTCTAAAGAAAAACCAACTTCTTTTAGAACTTGGTTCACGAATCGACTTCCTTCATGCGTCATCCATCGACTAGCACGGAGGAGAATATATCGTCCCTTTAACGTGACTCTCGAACCTAAAAGGTCGATTAGGATACCCGTCGAGATTAAAATTGTTGGTGAAAATATTCGTGGCATAATCGACAGCGGTAGTGGAAGATCATTCCTTAGCGAATCCGCTTACAAACGAGTCAAACAATTCCAAACTCAGGAGTTTTCGACTGACTTGACATCTCGTGCCGGCGTTCGTCTCGGAGATAATTCGGTTGTCAATAATTCGGGATTTGTTACTGACATGGCTGATGTTTACGGACTCCAGTGGTTCAACGTCATGCCAGAATTTTCGGGAGATTTAATTCTTGGAATGAACTTTTGGTTGAATTTTAACGTGTTTGTCAATTCGTTTTCGCAAACTTGGACCTTGAGTGGTAGCGAACATCACTACCCGTTGTCACATAGTCCTACGACGTTAAATGAGCTCCAAAGGCTTTCAGTGGACGAAACTGAGCATCTGAGAAAATTTTTGGACTCTGAATTTGATAAATGTGACAAAAAGTCTACTGGCGAGAGTATTTAATCAAACACGTGATTGAGTTGAATGATGCATCGCCTCATCGTCAAAAACCGTATCGTCGAAGCAAGATAATGCGCAAATTTATCAGTGAGGCGGTCGATCGTTTGTTGGAAAATGGTTACGTTTCGTGGAGTAATAGCGAATGGGCATGCCCTCCGGTAGTTGCTCCTAAAGCAAATGCTGTACCCAGGTTTTGTATAAATTATCGACCCCTTAACCAAGAGACGATCAAACCAGCCTATCCTCTTTACAGTATGAGGTCTATCTTGTCTGAGCTCCGCCAGGCCAAGTTAATTTCGTCTCTTGATTTGAGTGAAGCTTTTCCTCAAATCCCTATGGATGAAAAGGGTCAAATGTACACGGCATTTCCAGTAGAAGGAAAAGGGTTTCTGGAGTGGAATAGGATGCCTCACGGCCTGGCTAGAGCACCTTCAACATTCCAGCAATTGATGGATCTTCTGAAAAGAAGATACCAGGAATTATTTTCCGAGAGGAAACTACCAAACAGGTGGTGTGACCAGGTTTTCACGTACCTGGATGACTGGATCATTGTCGGTCAGAAAGTAGACTCCAACATTTTCTATTTTCTTTCCGATTTTCAGGTTATACCGTTACAAAAAATCAAACTTTAGTATTTTAAATTTTGTTTGTTTTGTTAATTTATAAGAAACATTTATATTGTACCCCCCTCCCCCCGAAACCGTCTAACATTATTTTTGGATGACCCCTAAATAAATTCAAGAAAAAAATGTAGTCTGAAAAAATTACGAAAGATAGCGAGGAGGGGAAGGGGGGTATTATTATATTATTACAAAGGGGAATATTATTCTAGCTAATTAGCGAAGAAGTTAAAAAAGATTAAATATTTTATTAGTTATTTGTACGAAAATAGGGGAATAAATTCTTTTAAATAAAATTAATCTAGGTACCACATTGAATTTTTTGTGTGCAGTTTTTTGGTTGAAGATTCATAATTTTAGTTGAAAATTTACGTGTTTGCAAATGTTGCTATTTCGTAAAAAATGGTGTCTTTTGTTTGTTAAAAATTACACAATTCTTAATTTTTTGCGTGTAATCGCTTCAAAGAAGTCATAAAAATTTATTCTCTTCTAAGAGGGTCTTACAATCCATGGTTCCTTTTCTCAGGGGACTCGCCGATTTGCGAGTTCCTGCGAAGAGAGACAACTACGCCATTTCCGGGTAACACGGGGGAGGCTAAATTTTGAATTTTTTTGTCACTTCTGTAGAATTATCACACACGTGAGTTTTAGAAAATCTCGAGTATTAATTATTATGAAAGGCACTGAGGCCAGGTTGAATAAAAAAAGTTAACATTTACATGCCGAACGTTGTGACAGTCGCGAGGACAAACGAATTTCCAAAATTCACTGACGTCATCATCAAATTCGAAAGTAATTATCAATTTTTCGAATTCAGAGTTAACTGCTTCAACTTTTACTCATATATTTCAATCCTTTATTTTCACTTAGAAATTTCTTTTAAAAAATTAGTTAGGAAATATTAGGGTTGACTTTCTGTCACTAACTTCTCTTGTTTTTTATCATGGTTGCATCTTGAGGAAATTATTCAACCAAGTGGCCGAAAAACATCATTTTCAAAATTGCCTGACTTTTCCCTGGCTAATTTTTCATTTTCCCTGAGCATTCATATTTAAAGACCAAAATTCTGATCTTGGAACATTTTTAATATAGAATATTTTATAAATTAATTAAAACAAATTTAAATTTTAATTGATTTTTTAATTTATTATTCTCAGGACTGCTACAGCCTAATTTACTTGAAAAAAGGGAGCTATTTAAACCGAAAATGTTATCAAACGTGACTAATTTCTAATCCAAAAAGTGAGTAATGTGCATTAATGTTCTTTTGTATTCAAAGAAAGAAAGAATTGGATTAAATTGATAAGAATTCCAGGTGAATTTTAACAAATTCATGATATCAGTAAAATTGGAGTGAATTTAGAGGACTTTAGGGAAATGAGAAATTTTTTGGTAAATTTATAAAAATGTATGGTGATCTTAACAAAAAATTGAAGTGAATTGAAAACAATTCAAAAATATGTAAAACTGTATTGAATTCAATAAGTTCAAAATGAGTTTAGAATAATTCAAAGGAATTCAAAAGAATTTGTTGTAATGTTTAAGAATCCAAAGTGAGTTTCAAAGACTTCAGGGTGAATTAAATAAAACCTACAAAAAAAAATTTTTAATTCATTACAATGAGTAGCTTTGAGTGAATTTAGAAGAATTCAAGTGAAATTAAAAAAATTCTAGTTAATTCCAAAGAATTCAACAGAATTTAAAAGAATTTATGGTAAATTCATAAGAAATCAGGATGAATTCCAAATGAATTCAAATGATTTATAAGAAATATTGGCAAATCTCGTCAAATCTTTGAAACCCTACGAAATCACTCAGTTTCCTGAAATCCTGGCAAATTTATTAAAATACCTTGAGAACTTTTAAAATCATTAAAATCCTCGAAAGTCTTATAAAATCCCTTGGAATCTTTTTAAATATCTAAAAACTGTACAGGTCCTGCAAAATCGTTGCACATTTTCCAAAATTTTAGCAAATTCTTCACAGCTGCATAAAATTTTTGTTTAAATTCCTTAAAATTATTAAAGTCCTTAAAAATCCCTTACAATTTTTTATAGCTCTTGAAAATGACTTGGAATGTTTAAAAATACCTGCAAATATTTAAAATCCTTTGAGATCCCATAAAATTACTGAAATCAATTAAAAATTCCTTGGAATATTTTTAAATGCCCTAAAATATTAAAAAAGCTTTCAAATATTTTCAAATCCCTTGACATTTTTTAAAGATCTTGAAAATTCTTTGGAATTTCTAAAAATACGGTAAAATCTTTGAAATCCTTCAAAATCTTTTGAAATCTCTTGAAACTTTTTAAAGCTTTTAAAATACCCTAAAATATTTCAAATCCTTTGTAACCTTTCCAAGTCCCTTTAAACTTATTTAATCAACTGTAAATTCCTTGGAATTTTTTTAAATACCCACAATGATTTGAAATCCTTCGAAATCTTATGGAATGCCTTGCAACTTTTTAAAGTTCTTGAAAATTTCCTGGAATTGTTAAAAAAATATCCTAAAATATTTCATATTTTTCGAAATTCCTTAAAATTATTAAAATAAATTAAAAATTTCTTAGCATCTTTTAAAATATCCTAAAATTATTTAAAACATTTTAAAATATCTTGGAATATTTGAAAATGTTTGAAATTTTAGAAAATCCTTCCATTCTTCTGCATATTATTATTATATCATTAAGCCGTTTCCCTTTCGGGGTAGGCGTGAATT
Source organism: Andricus grossulariae (assembly GCA_011634705.1). Classification (NCBI taxonomy): domain Eukaryota; kingdom Metazoa; phylum Arthropoda; class Insecta; order Hymenoptera; family Cynipidae; genus Andricus; species Andricus grossulariae. The sequence goes on along the minus strand of JAABKJ010075445.1, from coordinate 68,988,040 downwards.
GCTCGGTGGTAAAGTAGTGATGTGTGGTCTTGCCCATCCAATCTTCTTGTTCAGTTGATGCAAGCGTCTTTTGGTCTTTTGATCCATCGTTGGTTTGAGCCTTAAATTTGAATCAGCCAAAGCTCTCGCAGCATCATAAACTGAGCAATTGATGGTCCAGAGGTCGGACTTTTGCGAGATTTTTCCACGAAGGGAGACATCCCTTTCAGTCAGATCTTGGGGCATTGGAGCAACTTGCATGTTAATGTTCCTTCTTGTCCTAAAATCGTGATAATTTCTCAGAAGGTGCCTGCTTTCCGCGATTGGTCTTAATGTGGCTTCCTCATCTTCGGCTGCAGCTTGATCAAGCAGCGGTTAGGGAAGCGCTCCACGTACATATACATTTTTCGATAGGTAGGCACGTTGATTTTGCAAGGAGTGAATCGAAGCGTGCTGAAGCTCTGGGTGTTTTTGGCATCACAGAGTATGCATATGCGCCATGAAGCCTCGAAGAACAGGGATAATGCTGGCATCGTACCAGTGTGGCAAGTCATCCTTGAGTTTATTCGTTCACTCAATGTGGGTATTTCGCCAGATCGTCATCGTGCTTCCATCTCTGCGTGTTCGATCGTTTTGAACCGCATCCACAACTTTTTGGTGTTTTGGTGGTGTCCTTGTTGTTCCCACGAGCAGCTAGCGAAAGGGTTTCATCCATCTTTGTAGAGCCCGGCGTGCAAGGATAAGGCTGCATACTTTACTGAAGGGCCTATGCCAAAGCCACCGAACGCGTCCTCGGGTTGCGGATTTAGGGTCCCTGTACCAAGGGTTTCTGCTGAATATGGTTACAATAATTAATAAGCAGTCGTGGACAATTGTCCAGCGATGGTCCCGAATTAATAACCCCTGAACGGAGGCGTAGTAACCGTGCTGAAAGCGGAATGGCACCTGGGTGAGGTGTCTTAAACGTTGACTCTGGGATACCGTGCGACCTCTGAGAGTATGCAGCTTTATCCCTGCACCCGGGGATCTACAAGGATGGACGAACCCTTTCCCTAGCTGCTCGTGGGAAGAACAATGACACCACCAAAACACCAAAAAGTTGTGGATGCGGTTCAAAACAATCGAACGCGCGGAGCACCCGAGAATGGGTCGGCAAACAATGTCGATCATCTTGGAATTCGGGGTGCTGAAAATAATTTAGATGGAAACACGAGGACGAACCGGCGAAACGCCGACATTTAGTGGACGAATCAACTCAAGGATGACTTGCTAGACTGCTACGATGCCAGCATTATCCCTGTTCTTCAAGGCTTTATGGCGCATATGCATACTCTGTGATGCCAAAAACACCCAGAGCTTCAGCACGCTTCGATTCCCTCCTTGCGAAATCAACGTGCCTACCTCTCGAAAAATGGATATGTACGCGGAGCGCTTCTCCAAGTGCTGCTTGATCAAGCTGCACCCGAAAATTAGGAAGCGAGATTCAGACCAACCGCGGAAAGCAGGCACCATGGCCTGGATTGACTACCGGAAAGCTTTCAATTCAACCTCTCATAGACTCATCATCGGTCTGCTGAAAAGCTTGAAGGTGCATCAACACATAGTGAGATGCATAGAGAGATTGATGCCTCTTTGTAAAACTAGATCTACTATCTCGTCTGGAAATTATCGTGTGACAAAGAACAACGTCACCTTCCAGAGGGACGTCTTTCAGGGCGATACCATGAGTCTGTAGCGACACTAACGAACGCGAGCACAAGGTCACTCATGTATTATATATGTATTACCTGAAGATCTATGCTTCTGGTAAAGGCAAACTTCAAACTGCCATAAATATCGTCAAGAAGTGAAAAGGAGAGATTGTGATCGTCTTTGGATTGGATAAATGTGCCAAATTTCATCTGAAGAAAGGAAAGATTGCTGGCGTTGCCAAGGACCCTTAGCTTGTGGACATAAGTGTTATTAGACATCTTATCACTGGAGAGACCTATTCATACCTGAGCGTGCCTCAAAGCCGGATTCAGGACGTAACATCAGTAAAGGAGTCTCTCCGAAGCAGATACAAGCATCTTCTTCGACAGATTTGGTCAACCAGTCTGTCGGTGTTGAACAAGGTATCTGCGACTGACATGTTTGCCGTCCCGGTTCCACTCTACTCGTTTGGGGTGGTCCAATGGACGAAGAATGAACTTAAGGCCCTTGATGTCACCACACGTAAGATCATGCATATGCATAACAACTTGCATATCAATTCGTCAGTTCCGCGATTATACATTTCACGCCGTCAAAGACTTCTGAATCTCCAGTGTCTTCATAACCGAATTGCTTTGAGTACAGCTTACATCGCTGCAAATGGAAAAGATCCTTTCCTAAAAATGGTCAGGAACCACGAGATGGTTGTCAAAGGAGCCTTCCCTTGCAAAGCCGCGGAGCAGGCAGCTGAGACCCTGGGCCTGAATTTTAACGTCAGAAGTGAGGAAAGTGCAGTACTCCATCTAGATGCTTTACTTCTGAAAGCCGAAGTAAAGAAAGCAGAATTTGAAAAATTCCATCAAGAGCTACTCGACAAGAAAATGAACGGAAATTTTCACAGGAATCTAGAAAAACAGTCCTTGTCGAAGGAGCAAATTTTTGCTTTTCTTAGATCATCAGGACTTAATTCAGGTACAGAGGGTTTTATGTTTGCATGCCAGGAAAGTGTCCTTTTCACCTTAGCATACCGTAACCGCATTTTAGGTCAACAAGTTCCAAGCGATAGGTGCAGAGCGTATCATGCACACGTTGAGTACCTAGAACACATACTATCGGGGTGTCCCACCCACGCAGGAACGACGTATATCTACAGACACAATAATCCTATTAGAAACCAGTTAGGACCATGTAAGATGCCATCTGCATCCTATACGTTTTCTAAACGGCTTCTATTGATCCCTAACTGTCATTTTTACTAGGGTTGTTGGTGCCGTTTATATTCAGTGCAGTTTGCCCCTCCCCCACCAAGAGCCAAGCTTGGCCGCCCGTGTACCCCGCACACATTGCACCCTATTACGCGCCGGCCCTGACTCTTATTACTTTGAAGATGAACTTTAATAATAAAATCAAATGTCTGTCCAGAATTTTGTAGGCATTGAATCTTTCACATAATTTATTATAATCGCTACCACGCTCAGGATAAATGTCATCTTCTCTAAAGGCTAAAAATGCAAAGAACCGCTTTTATACCTTCTCTAATGCGTTTATTACATTTTGATTGAATGGACACCAAATTTGAGGCGCGTATTCTAATTTTTATCTGACAAAGGAGTTACAGAGTACAATGAGCGCCTCTTTATTCTTAAAGGCCTTGCATGATCTTAGAATAAACCCTAGCATTTTGTTCGCTGCATTTACAGTGATTTCTGCATGCCCTTTAAATGTAAAATGGTAGCTAAAGTTTAGTCCTAAGTCACAAATTGAGTAGACTTGCTCAATCTTCACTCCATTCTCTTGACTTTCAAATAATATTGGCTTTTTCGATCTATGAAAAGTTATAATTTTGCATTTATCCAAACCCATTTCAGCACACACTTGATAAACTCCAGAAGCTCCCCCTGAAAAATCAGGCAATCCCTAATGCTCTTTATTTTGTAGAGAACTTTTGTATCATCATTAGCAACACATGTCTCAAAAGCTTTAGAAAAGTTGTTTATAATAGAGATAGGTCTGTAATTCGTTATCATTGATTTATTACCACTTTTAAAGATCGGACAGACTCTGACTTCCTTCCAGCGAGCTGGGTATATTCCCTTTTCTAATGATAGATTATAAATGTACGTTAATGGGCCAGATAACACATCTGCGTTAAGCTTTACAAGAAAACTAGATATGAGATCTATTCCAGAGGTCATTTTATCTGGAAGGGCCTTCATGCCCTTTTTACGTCAGCCTGGTCTAATTTTAGTTTCTAACCTAAGTGTGCTTTCCTAGCATTATATATATTTATATTATTGTTCGTTGGATCATATACGCTATCGAAGTATTTTGCGAATGCGTTTACAATTTTTTTGGATCATCGAACGTAATGTCGTTAAAGTACATAATACCTGGTAACCTGCGCTCTCTCTCTCTTTAATTCTCCCATGTACTCGTAGTTCCAAAATTTATTTGGTACGGTCGTCAGAGCCTCCTCCGAACGTCTAGCGTAATTACTATAATCTCTTTCAATCAAAATTTTTACTTTTGATCTTATTGCTTCCAACAATTGTTCTGATTAAATACTCTTTCCAAGTCTAATTTTATTTCTGATTTTCTCTTTGCATCTTATTTTAGTAATTAGTTCCTTTGAGTACCACTGTGAAAAATTTCGTAAATTATTAACTTCAAGGAATTTTGGCAACACTTTATCTATAATGTTAGAGAATTTGGAGTATAAGAATCTACAGGCCATCTCTGGATCCCTTATAAAATACAATCGTTCCACTCAATGTTTCCTATTTCTAAGTAGAGAGTTGCTTCTGTTATTTTTCTATAACTGTGCCTATTTGAAAAAAATGTGCTAATTATAAACTTAATGTGATCTGAGGATTTATGAGAGGTACCTATTAAAATTTTCAGAGCAGGGTGATATTCATCCTTTTTCACCATTGGAGGTGTTCGAATTACTTCAAATGAGTTAAAGTTTGCAAATATTAGATCTATGTATAATCCACTAGCATTCTTTATTTTTTTATATTGTTTCAGCTAGAGAATTAACCATGGAATCTAAAAACTCAAGTTTACCAGATGTGCTATCCTTCCTTGTTAATATAAAGTTTCTTGCATTAAAGTATCCTAAAATGAATACAGGAGTTTTATAGTTTAATAAAGAGTCTACAAACAGTTGAATAAAGTCAGCATAATCGATATTTTTTATTCCAGACGGTATATATATTGTTGTGATAATAAATGAGCTATAGTGCGTAATAACTTTAATAGCTACACAATCAATTTAATAATGCGCACTTATCAAAGGCATTAAGTTTATTTCGTAGGATTTGAATTTATTTCGCACTGAAATTATTACCCCACCTCTTATAGAGCTATTTCTATCTTTCCTATATCATGCTCTCGGGTCTCCTTAGTTAATTTAGTCTCGCCTAATATTTCTTGTACTGGTGAGGATGTGGAGGCGTTGAGCGAGAGTCTCATATCCGCAGTTTCGGTTTTGGCAAAAAAGTTAGGCCTGGTTTCCAAGCCTTTTTGGCGAGTACCAGGAAAAAAACCTGGTTCTATAGAGAATGTGATATGATGCGTCGTAAGTTAAAAGACTCATTAAAAAAATGTAAATTATCTCAATTTTCAGATTTAGATGTTAGTGAACATAGGAAAATAAAGATAGCTTACCTTGAGCTTCAAATTTTAAAAAGAAAGGATTTTGAGTGTGGTCTATTGAATACCCTTGCATCTTACAATAACGCTAAAGCGTTTTGGACGGCAGTGAATAGTTTTAGAATAAAGTCTTCTTTAGTTACTGGTGTAAATTTAAAATGTTGGCAGGCTTTTGCGGATTCATTGTATACTGAACAGATATGTGTTAGTGTAAAGTGGTGTATAAATTCCCATCCTTTACTGGATTATATCATCTCGGAAAAGGAAGTAAAAGACAGCCTAATGTCATGTAAGAGTAATAAGGCACCCGGATGATTAGAGATACATTTTCTTTGAAAGACATTCGTCAATAATTCAAACAAATAATGTTACTTGGATATGATATGAATCGAAGTAAGTGAATGAATATCAATTGTTTTAATGATCGCAAACTGTCTTCCATGGTAGATATTACTCTGAACATTCATTAACTGCATAATTGATTCCAGAAAATAGTAAGTTTTTAAGATTTACTGAGGGAAAACTTTGTTCATTGGTGTGAAAGGAGTTGCATCTAATATCTGCTTTAGGAAACTGATGGAACAATCGACAAGCACTCGACCTTCACGGACTGTGACTGTAGTACCAATTTTCGTTGATCGTCTTTCCAAGTTATCAACTCAATGGAAATTTTACAACGCAGTTGCATTGGTCAATCTTATACGTATGACTTTGGTAATAACCCGACTCTTACACTTTGACAATCGAAACTGGAGAATGGTTTACGCAATGCAGATAGTACTGGACCAGGAATTCCACATGAACCTCGTGTTTTCGCAGAAAGAATACAGCTTGGATCGATGCTCCTTGCTTGTGCCTTACAGTCATAATTCACCTTCACATCGTTCACAAGCATTCAATTGAACAAGAACCCCTTACACAAAAAAACTATCTGAAATCTAATTTCATCAGATCTGAAACCCTTAATACTTCCGAATGTACACCGTTATTCAAAACAGCAAACAGGCCCAAAATTGATGGCTCTTACAAAACGCTCCAATATAAAAGATATAACAGATGAGTTATGTGTCCTATATTTGATAATTCACAAGAATATCACTTGTTTTATGATAGGAGGTAAGGCAAATTGGCTGATCCGAAATTACAAATATGCGGACAATCGACCAGTCCTGAGATTTTTGGAACAATACCTGATTAACGATCTCGTTACTGGTAATTTCATGGAAGCAGCATCCTCCTACCTGAATCCACTTGAAGATGTAATAATAAGCTTTGCGAAAGCGGGTGTCATGATCAAGTGGGATCAACATATCTTGAGATACCCCAAAGCTACAATTCCCAGAGAGGATGCTTTCATTTTAGAAGTTATGCAGTCCAATGTGCAGATTGGGAGAAACATCAGTTTGTACTTTCTATTGGATATACATGTTTCTTGTTATCTTTCATTGATGAAGTTCTAGTTCACTTCTTTCAAAAGTTCTTCAAGTTAGAACTTCAAGAGAATTGGGAATAAGATTGATTATTATTGTTGTTGGTACCAGTATAAGTATATAATAATACAATTTTTATTATAATGTATGGTAATCGCTGTGAAGGGGTGACAGTACTAGAAACGACCAAAAAGTCGTGCTAAAACAGGACGATGATTTAAGTACATCTGATCTAGACCCCTTGGTACTTCCAAATGTACACCGTTAATTTGAACATCAAACAGACGGAAAATTGATGCTTCTCACAAAACGATCTATTAAAAAGAACATAACGGATGAGTTATGTGTTCAGTATTTGATGAATTCCACGAAAATCACTTGCTTTATGAGAAAGAGGAAGGCTAGCAAGCTAATCAAAATGTCTAGATATGTGAATGCAGAACCAGTCATGAGAGTTTTGGAACATGACCTGTATGATCTTATAAGTGGTGATTTTATGGAAGCAGCATCTCCCTATGAAAACCGTTTTGAAGACGTGATGAGAAGGTTTGCAAATGCTAGTTTCATGAACGAGTGGAATAAAAATTTAGTCACAGACCTCAAAGCTACAATTTCTAGGGATGATGATTTTATTTCAGATGTTTTCGAATCTACTGTGCACATTCGAAAAAACATCTTCTTTGTACTTATATTCGGATACACAAGTCCCTGCTAGCATACATTGGTGAAGTTCGAGTATAATACTTTTGAATATTCATCAAGTGAGGACTTTAGGAAAAATTAGAATAAAATGAATTAGTGTTATTGTGTGTATAAGTTTATGTATATAAAAATACACTTTTCGTAATAATATATGGTAATAGCTCTGAAGAACTCACAGTTCTAGAAAAGAACCTATGCATTTCCTCTTTCTTCTTCTACATGTGCTCATACGATGTCTGTATCAAAAAAATTAGGTTCTATATGGATAAGTGTGATAATGGTGTTAGTGTAACGATGAAAAAATTCGAAATGAAAAACAAATTACTTGTTAGATTTTTTTATTACAACATGATTTCTATATCCCTTATTATTTGTATGATGAAAGTGGCTCCCATTAGTAATTGCTTTAATTAATTATTTTCAATGAAACTGATAAACTTTTAGAACACTTGATTTCGTAATTGTGTCATCTGGTCTTTTAATTTTATTTCTTCCTGCATAAAGCACCTTCCGTGTGGTACCTGGTTTTTTTGCTTTTTCGCTGTAAAATATGAAATCTGTCAACAGTTCGAGGTTATTTGAAGATGTTGATCAACCTCATTTTCGAAAAGAAAATGTAATTGAATAATAATAATTATAAAAATACGTTTTAATACATTCATGTCCACAAAAAATTATTTCGGACATCTATTTAGAAGTTATACAATTTGAAATAGGTAAGCTCCTTTCACTTCATTTTCATTTTTTAATTCATTTTTATTAATATTCTTATAAATGACGAAAAATTGAAAGCATACATACATTAGGAGAATGAGTGCACGGAAAGAAATTTAGGGCGACTGGGGTACTTATAAGTACCACATCTGAGCTAAACACACGAGCGCCAGCGCGCCCTGTGTTCAAGACTTCTACTCTCTTATTTTGAGAACGTTGCGATCCGACAGAGGGACGAATGGCGCGCCAAACTTTTGGGACAACAGCAGTAAAAATAGTATTAAATTACCTTGTCATAGAACAAGTTTTTTCAGTGGGGTAAGTGCCGCCGGAAACGATATTTAAAAACATCTTTAGTGTATGAAAATCACAAAATCCTTAAAATGACGGCATTTATACACTTTTTTTTCGAGTTAAAAATAGCATTAAATTACCATGACATAGAAGAAGTTTTTTCAGTGGGGTAAGCGCCGCCGGAAAAGAAATTTAAAACATCCCTTAGTGTATGACAATCACAAAATCCTCAAAATGACGGCCTTTATACACTTTCTTTCGAATTAAAAATAGCATTAAATTACCATGTCACAGAAGAAGTTTTTTTCGGTGGGGTGAGCGCCTCGGAATAGATATTTATTCCCACCCTTAAGTGTATGAAAATCACAAAATCCTCAAAATAACGTCCTTTATACACTTTTTAACGAGTTAAAAGTAGTATTAAATTACCTTGTCATAGAACAAGTTTTTTCAGTGGGGTAAGTGCCGCCGGAAAAGATTTAAAATCACCCTTAGTCTATGACAATCACAAAATCCTCAAAATGACGGCCTTTATACAATTTTTTTCGAGTTAAAAATAGTATTAAATTACATTGTCATAGAACAAGTTTTTTCAATGGGGTAAGTGCCACCGGAAAAGATATTTGAAACCACCTTTAGTGTATGACAATCACAAAATCCTCAAAATGACGGCCTTTATACACTTTTTTTCGAGTTGAAAATAATATTAAATTACAATTTCATAGAAAAAGTTTTTTTAGTGGGGTAAGTGCCGCAGGAATAGATATTTAAAACCACCCTTAAGTGTATGAGAATCACAAATTCCTCAAAATGGCGGCCTTTATACACCTTTTTGCGAGTTCGAAATAGTAGTAAATTACCTTGTCATAGAACAAGTTTTTTCAGTAGGGCAAGTGCCGCCGGAATAGATATTTAAACCCACCCTTAAGTGCATGACAATCACAAAATACTCCAAATAACGGCCTTTAGACACCTTTGTTCGCGATAAGAAAAGTATTAAATTACCTTGTGATTGAACAAGTCTTTTCAGTGGGGAAAGAGCTGCCGGAATAGATATTTAAAACCACCCTTAAGTGTATGACAATCACAAAATCCTCAAAATGACGGCCTTGATACACCTTTTTTCGAGTCAAAAATAATATTAAATTACCATGTCATAGAAGAAGTTTTTTCAGTGGGGTAAGTGCCGCCGGAAAAGATATTTAAAACCATCTTTAGTGTATGACAATCACAAAATACGCAAAATGACGGCCTTTATACACTTTCTTTCGAGATAAAAATATTATTGAATTACCTTGTCATAGAACAAGTTTTTTCAGTGGGAATTGCCGCAGGAAAAGATATTTAAAACAACCCTTAGTGTATGCCAGTGACAAAATCCTCAAAATGACGGCCTTTATACACTTTTTTCCCAGTTAAAAATATTATTTAATTACCTTGTCATAGAAGAAGTATTTTCAGTGGGGTAAGCGCCGCCGGAATAGATATTTAAACCCACCCTTAAGTGTATGAAAGTCACAAAATCCTCAAAATGACGTCCTTAATACACTTTTTTCCGAGTTAAAAATAGTATTAAATTACCTTGTCATAGAACAAGTTTTTTCAGTGGGAATTGCCGCCGGAAAAGATATTAAACCACCCTTAGTGTATGCCAGTCACAAAATCCTCAAAATGACGGCCTTTATACACTTTTTTTTCGAGTTAAAAATAGTACTAAATTACCTTCTCATAGAAAAAGTCTTTCCAATGAGGTAAGTGCCACCGGAAAAGAAATTTAAAACAACCCTTAGTGTATGACAATCACAAAATCACGGCTTTATACAATTTTTTTCGAGTTAAAAACAGCATTAAATTACCATGTCATAGAAGAAGTTTTTTCAGTGGGGTAAGCGCCGCGGGAATAGATATTTAAACCCACCCTTAAGTATATGAAAATCACGAAATCCTCAAAATGAAGTCCATTATACACCTGTTTCCGAGTTAAAAATAGTATCAAATTACCTTGTGATAGAAAAAGTTTTTTCAGTGGGAATTGCCGCCGGAAAAGATATTTAAAGCCATCCTTAGTGTATGCTAGTCACAAAATCCTCAAAATGACGGCCCTCATACACTTTCTTTAGAGTTAAAAATAGTATTAAATTAGCTTGTCATAGAACAAGTTTTTTCAGTGGGGTAAGTACCGCAGGAAAAGATATTTAAAACCACCTTTAGTGTATGAAAATCACAACATCCTCCAAATGACGGCCTTTATGCACTTTTTTTTCGAGTTAAAAATAGTATTAAATTACCTTGTCACAGAACAAGTTTTTTCAGTAGGGCAAGTGCCGCCGGAATAGATATTTAAAACCACCCTTAAGTGTATAACAATCACAAAATACTCAAAATAACGGCCTTTATACACCTTTTTGCGAGTTCAAAATAGTATTAAATTACCTTGTCATAGAACAATTTTTTTCAGTGGGGTAAATTCCGCCGGAAAAGATATTTAAACACAGCCTTAGTGTATGCCAATCACAAAATCCTCAAAATGACGGCCTTTATACCCGTTTTTTCGAGTTAAAAATAGTATTGAATTACCTTGTCATAGTTCAAGTTTTTTCACTGGGGTAAGTGCCGCCGGAAAAGATATTTAAAACCACCCTTAGTGTATGCCAGTGACAAAAGCCTCAAAATGACGGCCTTTATACACTTTCTTCCCAGTTAGAAATATTATTTAATTACCTTGTCATAGAAGAAGTATTTTCAGTGGGGTAAGCGCCGCCGGAATAGATATTTAAACCCCGTAGCACTGATACGTTGAGTGGTGGAGAATGAGAAATTCCAGTAGATCTTACACTGATCATTCTCCACAACGGACTTGAGTTCCCCCTGGGCGTATGGCAAGATATACAATAGATCAACACCATAGAAGTTTCTAAGATGGTAATATAACACTTTTAGAGCCGCATTGTGTCTCCTTATGTACCCATAACGAGCATACTTTGAGCATCCACTCAGAACATGTCCAAGTGTTTTTGGCTCTTGCTTGCACGCTCGGCAGTTCGTGTCGCCTACAGGTATATTCATAATGCGCTCGCAGACTTGAGAAACATGTTGTACAAACCTATCGAGATCTCTTCTCTACGTATGATGCCGTGGAATTTACCATGAAGGGGCTTGTCAGCATGTTCTCTTAGTAGAAGCGTATTTTCTGCTTTCTGTACACGACTCTTGAGCACCAAAGGTGTTAGTGATTCTAAGCCATGTGTAGTGTCGCTAGAATCAAATGGAAAGCCAAGCTTCTCTGCGGCCCTATCTGCGGCACGGTATAGAAACGCCGCAACATTGTCGACTTCATGTTGATGTACGAGTCGCATAAGAGAATTTTTACTATTTAGAACTGAGCAGGCTGTAGCCAGAACCGCTCTTCGATGAAGACACTCCAAGCTTAGCAATCTCGAGGTAGGTATATTCGAGGTACGGAAGATTTAGCACGATTACTTCGATGGATTGTCATCATCTTGTGTGTGCTTCGGTCAAGTTGCTTCAACTCATTGACGTTCCGTTTTACTGCACCAAACGTGTCGCGCAGTATAGGAACGGCCCGCATATTAGTCGTCTGGATCTTATTCTTTCTAGATAATTCGGAAACCCAAATTTTTCTGAGAATTTGGCGATACAAGGTCCGTTTTCAACACATGCACATTTTGGGTTTCCGCTTGCGGTATTCCAAGATATGGATATGTTTCTCCATTACCAAGTTGTTGAATGGTACTTCCGCCTATGAAGTGAACATCCTGATCTTCACGCGATGGTGTAGTTTCTAGTCTTCCTTGGCGTAGGTGGACGAAGGCACACTTGTCCAGTCCGAAGCTCATGCCAATCGCTTCAGAGTGCCTATTCACCGCCTCAACAAGGATTTCAAGATCCTTTTGCGAGGAAGCGAAGAGTTTAAGGTCGTCCATGTAAAACAGGTGGTCGACCTTATATTCTCTTCTCTTCGGCGGGCCACATAGGTATCCAGATCTTTTGCCTCGGAGCACAATAGATAGAGGCAAGAGGGAGATGCAGAAAAGTATCGGACATAGAGAGTCTCCTTGGAAGACCCCCCTCTTATATGTGATATAGCTGGTAGTCACTTGTCTTCTATCAGATGTTATGACAAATCTTGTCTGCCACAAGAGCATAAGCTCTTTTAAGCATCTCACTATTTTTGGATGCACCTCCAGGCACGCGAGGAGCTTAATAAGTAGCTCATGGTTTGTGTTATCGAATGCCTTACAGTAGTCAAACCAAGCCATAGACAGATTGCGTCGGTACCTGATCGAGTCTTGGATAATACACCTGTCTATCAACAGGTTCTCCCTGCAACCTGCCAGCCCTCTCTTGCATCCACGTTGTTTAACTATTGCACTCCATGCCGGCTCGATAGATGTTGATATCCTCTCTTTGAGGATGCCCGTGAATAGCTTGTAGCTGGTGTTTGTGCAAGCTATGGGCCTGTAGTTCTGTGGACTTGACAGATCTCCAGTCTTAGGCATCAATATCGTGCTTTCTTCCACTAGCCACTGCGGGATGGGTTGTTCTCTAATTGAGAAAGTAGTAAATATACGAGCTAGATGTTGGTGCGTACAAGTGAACTTCTTCCACCAAAAGTTGTTGATTTTATCTCTCCCTGGCGCTGAGGAGTTCTCAGGTCTAGCGATAACTTTCTTTACTTCTTCAGCAGTAATTAGTGGACACTCTTCCTCTGGAGCGTGCAGCCTTTGCCTTTGGAAAAATTTACGAAAGGGTGCTATATCTGAAGCGTCCTCATTCAGCTGATAAGTATCTCCATACACTTTGTCCCAGCAGACTTGAATCTCTTCTCGGCTAGGCGGATTTTTCACGGCACATGTCGTTTCATTAAACAGGCGGGAATGATGAGTTGAAAAGGTGAAATTTTCCTGAATCCATTTTACTCGCCGTTCAAGGCGCTGTTTCGCTGTTGAAAGAATTCTTATTTTTTGCTTCCAGTACTGCTTGATGGTCAACAGTTCACGCTTGTTCAGTGTGTGATTTGCTTTCCTTATGTTTCGAGCAAGTACCCTAACTTTTGGAGTGAATGTTTTATTTGATGTTATGTATCTCATCACGCACTGAATATTTGATGCATGCCGTCTGGCCATTTCAAGTTTAAACTGAAGCCGTGCAATACGCTCGCGCGTCTTACTGAGGCGTACTGAAGTATTGTTACTTCTATTGTAGATAAGTAGGGACACCGCCTTCTCGTGACCTACACAGTTCAGATTCCAGAGATTCACATCTTCGGGAAGCGAATGCGTAGTACTGTTGTACATATTTCCATTGAAAATTGTACACACATACACGTACCCTTTCGCATATCGTCCCTCTAGCCCTTATTGCTCAAGGCTTTCGACTTACAATATATCTTCTACAAAATAAAAAATAAATGTGTGATATGATGAGTGTGTGTTAATTTGACCATCTGCAAAATTGCGCATAAAATTCTAATCTAATTCTAATTTTTATCTAAAATTGTTTTAAATAACGAAAGATTAGTTAAAAAGAAACAATATCATTCGATTTTTAAGGCACGAAGTTTTCATTTTTAAACCGGTCGGAAAAGATGAATTTTCAACTAAAAAAGATAAATATTCAACAAACAATGGAATCTTTAAATTTTCAGTTTAAAAAATTAATTTTCAACAAAAAAAAACTAATTTTCAACTATTTGAATTTCATCAAAAAGACGAATTTTCAACTAAAAAGGATAAATTCAACCAAAAATGGAATCTTTGAATTTTCAGTCTAAAAATTAATTTTTATAAAAAAAAAACGAATTTTCAACCAGTTGAATATTACCAAAAATACGAATTTGCAATTTTCAACTAAAAACGATAATTTTTCAACTGAAAATGGATTCGCTAAATTTTCAGCTAAAAAGATTAATTTTAAACAACAAACAACGAATTTTCAACTATTTGAATTTTATTCAAAAAGAAGAATTTTCAACTAAAAAAAAAAAATTTTCAACCGAAAATGGAATCGTTAAATTTTCTGTCACGCTAAAAACCCGTATTTTTTTTGGAAAAAAGGGTCACTTTTAAACTGGAAAAGACGAATTTTCAACTCAAAAAAAAAATTTTCAACTCAAAATGAAATCTTTGAATTTTCAGTCAAAAAATTCATTCTCATAAGAAAAACGAATTTTCAACCAGTTGAATTTTATCCAAAAGACGGATTTTCAACCATAAAAGATAAATTTTTAACCAAAAATGGAATCGTTAAATTTTCAGTTGAAAAAATTAATTTTTAATAGAAGGAAACGAATTTCTAAAAAATTGAGTTTGATCAAAAAGACGAATTTTCCACTAAAAGAGATGAATTTTCAACCAAAATTGGAATCGTTAAATTTTCAGTTAATTTTCAACAAAAAAAAGAAGAATTTTACACCAGTTGAATTTAATCAAAAAGACAAATTTTCAACTAAAAAAGATACATTTTCAACCAAACTAGAATCGTTAAATTTTCAGATGAAAAAATTAATTTTCAAGAGAGAAAACTAATTTTTGACCAGTCGAATTGTATCAAAAAAACAAATTTTCAGCTTTCAACTAAAAAAGATAAATTTTCAACCAAAAATGGATTCCTTAAATTTTAAGTTAAAAAAAATAGTTAACAAAAAAAAAAACGAATTTTCAATCAGTTGAATTTTACCAAAAAGACGATTTTTAACAAAGTAGTTGAATTTTTAATCAAATTGATGACATTTTAATGAAGAAAATTAATTTTCTACCCTAGTAGTCGAATTTTCAGAAAAATTTAATTTTCAACCAAATATACAAATTTAAAACCAAATAGTTGAATTATAAAATAAAAAAGAATTTTCGACCAGCTCCTTTTCGCCAAAAAATGCGAATATTGAACGAAATATACGATTTTTTAATTAGGAATTACACATTGTCAATCATAATTCGAATAATTTAATTTTCTGTAAATAAAATTAATTTTTAACAAACCAAAAAAAGACGAATTTTTAATAAAAGACACATATTTTTAACCAAATAGATGAATTTTCAACAATAGAGGATTAATTTTTCAATAATGTAGAAAAATTTTAAACAAAGTAGTTTAATTTTTAAGCTAAAAAGTCCATTTTTTTTTAAAGTTAACACTTAAACCAAGAAAATATGAATTTTCAACAAAATACGCAACTTTCTAACCAAATTGTTGAATTTCAAAATAAAAATATATTTTTTATCCAAAAATGGAATCGTTAAATTTTTAATTTAAAAATTTAATTTTCGGCAAAATAAAAAAGAATTTTAAACAAATTTAATGCAACAAAGACAAATTTTTAACAAAATAGTTAAATTTTTAACAAAATAATTAATCTTTCAACAAAATTGTTGAATTTTTACTTTTGTTAACCTAAAAAGATGAATTTTGTATCAGGAAGATTAATTTTCTACAAAAAGACAAATTTTTAACAAATAACCTGAATTTTAAACTAAAAAAAAGATTTCGAATAAACAAGAATTCTTTAAATTTTCAAAATGTCATTTAATTTCAAAATGAAATGAACTTTTTAACAAAAAACAAAACAAAGATAAAAAAAATCAACTTTAACAAAATAGTTGAATTTTCAGCAAAATCATTATTTTTTTCTACAAACATTTGGATTTTTAATCAAATGAAGGAATTTTGAACAAAGATACATTTTCAACTAAGAATATAAATTAAAAAAAAAAAAGAATTTGCAAAAAATACACGAATTTCCAATCAAAAAGTTTTTAAGCTAAAAAGTCGAATTCTTCCAGCAAAAAGTTCACTTTTAAGCCAGAAAAGACAAATTTTCAACGAAATACACAAATTTCCAACTAAATTTATAGATTTTCTACTAAAAAAGAAAAATTTGCAACAAAAAGTTAAAGAGTAAAATTAACAATATAAAAATTAATTCATAAAAAAAGGAATTTTCAACCAGTTGAATTCTACTAAAAAAGGCGAATTTTGAAATATAGTTGAATCTTCAACCAAATAAATGAATTTTTAACGAAGAATAATAATTTTCTACCAAAGTAGATGAATATTTAACGGAATATTTGAGTTTTCAATTGAAAAAGTCGAATTTTTTTAAAAAGAAAGTTTTTTTAACCGAAAAAGAAGAATTTTTAACAAGAAAGGTAATTTTCAATGAATGAAGATGAAATTTAGATGGAATAGTTTAATTTTCAACTAATAAAAAAAAAAATAATAATTTTCATCCAAAAATGGAATCGTTAAATTTTCAGTTGAAAAAATTGAGTTTTAAGAAAAAAAAAAAAACAATTTTTAACAACTTGAATTTTATCAAAAGGACGAGTTTTCACTTTTCCATCAAAAAAGATAAATTTTTAACCAAAAATAGTCTCTTCTTTAGTTCTTTCGTTTTATTCCTTTCCTTTCTTTCCTCTTTCTTTCTTTTATTTGAAAATTTTTTTTTTTAAAAAAAAAAAAAAAATAAAATTTTTTAAAAAAAAAAAAAAAAAAAAAAAAAAAAAAAAAAAAAAATGGATTTTCAGCAAAATAGTTAAATTTTCTACTGGACCAGTTAAATTTTTAGTTAAAAAAATTAATTTTGAACAAAGCAGTTACATTTTCAACCGGAGATGAATTTTCAACTAAAATGATGAATCTTTAACGAAAAAAAATTAATGTTTAAGAAAAGGGTTTAAATTTTAACCAAGTACGTGAATTAAAAAAAAAAAGATGAACTCGCTGCCTATCGTAGAATAAAAAAATAAAAAATTGCATAAGGTTTTCCTTATAATGGGAAAAAAATTAATTACAAAAAAAACGAACCTTCAACAAAATAGTTCAATTTTAAACTAAAATGACAAATCTTCAATAAAAAAGATGAATTTTTGACAAAATAGTCAAATCCTCAACCAAAACAAATTTTTCATTTTCAACAAAACAGTTCCATGTTTTATTAAAAAATATTAAAATTCTACCAAAAGAGATGAATTTGTAATGATATAGATGAATTTTTAACCAAACAGTTGAATTTTTAACAAAATAAATGAATTTTCAATTAAAAGATAATTTTTCAACCAAAAATGGAATAGTTAAATATTCTTTTAAAAAAGTTGATTTTTGAGAAAGACGGGTTATGAACTGAATAGATTAGGTTTCTACCAGAGATGAATTTTCAACTAAAATGACGAATTTTAAATAAAAGAGTTGATTTTTCAAGCTAAAAAGTCGAATGTGTTCGAAACTTTTAAACTCTTTTAAACCCAATAAGATGATTATCAACCAAGAACGATGAATTCTTAACCAAATAGTTAAATTTTCAATCTGAAACAACGAATTGTCAAACCAAAAAGACAAATGTTCAACAAACCAGTGAAATTTTCAACCCGAAAATATTAATTTTCAACAAAAAAGTTAGTATTACATCAAATAGTTAAATTTTTTACATAAAAAGACGAATTTTCAACACAATAAATAAGATTTCAACCAAATACTATAATTTTTAACTAAAAAACATCATTTTTTAACAAAAAATGGAATAGTTAAATATTGAGTCAAAAAAATTAATTATCCACAAAAAAAACTAATTTTAAACTACCAAGTTAAATTTTTATCCAAAGAGACGGATGCTAAAAAAACCCATTAAAAAAGTAATTCAACTTTCAACCCGGTGATTGAATTTTCAACCAATAAAGATTAATTCTCATCGCAAAATGTAATAAATGACACACAGTCCAAAGACGATGTAAATTTTAAAACCAAAAAGACGAATTTTTGACCAAACACATTAATCGTCAAACAAATGGTTGATTTTTTAAACAAAAGAAGTTAAATTTTTAACAACAAATTGAAAACTTAAATTTTCAGTAAAAGAAATTAATTTTGAAAAAAATTTAAACAAATAGTCAAATTTTTAACCAGAGATGAATTTTCCACCCCAAAAGATGAATTTTGAATAAATAAAGATTTTTCAGTTAAGAAAGAAAAAAATGCATTCAAATTGTTGAATTTTTAAGCCAAAAGACGAATTTTCTACAAAACAGTTGAATTTTTAACGCCAAAATATAAATATTCAACAAGAAAGTTAATTTACAACAACATTGTTGAATATTCTACTAAATAGTTTACTTTGCAACCAAAAGAGATGAATTTTCAACCCTAAAAGAACAATTTTCTACTAGAAGACGAATTTTCAACAAGATATATAAATTTTCAACCAAATAGTTTAATTTTCAACTAAAAAATATAAGTTTTCAATCTAAAATGGAATATTGCTTTAAACAAAACTGTTGAACCCAGAACCAAAATAGATTAATTTTAAGCTCAACAGTTGCTTTTTTAACGAAAATAAATTAATGTCTAAAACAAAAACACTAATTTTCAAGTAAGAAAGATTTTTCAGTCAAAAAAGAAAAAAAATGTCAACAAAATTGTGAAATTTTCGAACCAAAAGGTGAATTTTCTACAAAACAGTTGACTTTTCAACTCGAAAAAATGAATTGTCAACCAAAAAGTTAATCTTCAACCAAATAGTTAAATTTTCAAATAAACAGTTTCATTTTTAACCAACAGAAATGAATTTTTAAACCAAAAAGACAATTGCAACTAAGAAAGATTTTTCAGTAAAAAAAAAAAAAATTCAACAAAACTGAGGAATTTTCCAGCCAAAAAGGCGAATTTTCTACAAAAAAGTGGAATTTTCAACCAAAAAGTCAATTTTCAACAAAATAGTTGAATTTTCAACTAAACAAGTCCATTTTTAACCAAATAAAATAATTG